>OX465292.1:133638712-133872733 GCA_949987695.1 Merzomyia westermanni | reverse complement strand
CGCGAAACAATAGATAAAACGTAGACAAATAATTTGAAATAGTGTTTATTATTTTCCGACTACGGTCGGATTTTACTTTAGTTTGAACTCAAAGTGATTTTGAAGTGCTCCACGGCATATTCCTACCAATAGCACAAACGTTATTGGACCGGGTAGAGCGTAGTTGCGTGTACAGCAGATATCGGCAACGACATACAGTCCCTGTCCAGAACCTTCGTCGCCATGCAATAAGTCAGCCAAGGAGGGCACGAACCCACCCCAGCAGGAACCTTCATCACAACCTTAAGTAATACGTAAACCTCTAAATTAAGTAATAGCGCTGAATATGAAATTAGACGATTTGGTTTATGTTATAAATACTTTATTTAATAATAGTGAAAATATACGGTAGAATCTGGCGAATCTGGCCTAGTTAAATCAAAAGATTACTGGTATTTTTTCATCCCCGCATTACAGGTATTTTCGACTTCTATGAGTTGTGGGTATTTGTACACACCCTGAGAAACTTAAATGATAGCCATCTACGCAATCGCTTTCTTGCACTCAAGTTAAACATAGGTCATTAACCGCAAAAAAATTATTGACAAACACAACATTGTTTTAGTAATTTGGGATAGTTAAAATATTATAGTTTTGCCCCTTAATGTATATGTGGTCTTTTAAACTAGTTAATCGACGTGTACAATTCTTACCGGGAAATTAGGTGTACAACATTTTTATCATTCTAGCAATATAAAAAATCAAATTCAAACTAGCTTCTCAAAATGTGGTCACGTGCCAACGCTTAGCACAAAAGCATCAAACACAGATAAAAAGCGGCTTAGAGCGGATAGTAAAACTTACAACAGCCTGCGGTAATTACTTATTATGGTGCATTGTTGAATGTTTAATTAAACAACAATATGGTGAATGTCTTTTAGGAACTCCATATTTCAAAGAGACACATTTGTATCTCTTAGGAACACAAACAAAACTTAAATGTGTGTTTGAAGACCACTTTGTGTAAATTTTTCTCCTCATATTGTGCAACTTCACACTTTTGTGGTTTCTTTTTAGCTAGAGTAACATATTTTAGAATAGAGGAATTGCCTTCCACAAAAAAAAATACCAGTTAATCCGGAACGAACTCCCCAAGATTGTTTTCAATATTAACAATTATTTTTGTTTTAGTTTAATTTATCAAAAAAGCGTGTTTTTGAAATTTTTTTATAATATATCTACATATTTACGTTTTACTTTTTAAGTTCCGTCCGTCCGTGGACAAGATAACTTAAGTAAAAATTGAGATATTTAAATGAAATTCGGCACACAGGTTGCTTTCCAGCCAAAGTAGGTTGCTATTTAAAATGGGCGAAATCGAAACATAACCACGATCCTTTTTCGATATCTAAAATTTCGAAAAACCTATAAAATGAGATAATTCAATAATAAAAGCAACTGCAATAATGAAATTTGGTAGATTTATTGAATTGATCATTCTGTTTACGATTTTACCAAATTTATTCAAAAAGAGTTTGGCGCCGAACACATTTCATCGAGATATCTCTAAAACTGAGGGACTAGTTAGCGTTCAAACAGATAAACAGGCGGGCATGGATATACCGACTCAGCTAGTCGCCCTGGTTATTTTGGTATACTTATTGGTGGTTATAACTCTTCTTCTTCTCGTACTTACAAACATCGGACCAAAGTTATAATACCATTTCAAGTGCACATAAATTAAATGAAACTTGGGATCGTCCAGTGGTTGGAATTCAACCATAAAACTTTATTTTATTTTTGCTATTCCTTTGCTTCGTCCTTTGCCCTTCCCTTCTCTGCTGTTCCTATATTTTGATATATTTTCCCTTTATTTGCTTTTATCTTCTTTCAACAGTCTCTATTTTGAAATTTTTTATTCTACTCTAATTATCTTTGATTACTTTTCTTTTCTTTTTTTTCCTTTCATTTTCTTTTCTTTTCTTATCTTTTCTCTTCTTCTCTTTTCTTTTCTTTTTTTCTTTTCTTTTCTTTTTTTTCTTTTCTTTTCTTCTCTTCTCTTTTCTTTTGTTTTCTTTTCTTTCCTTTTCTTTTCTTTTCTTTTCTTTTCTTTTCTTTTCTTTTCTTTTCTTTCCTTTTCTTTTCTTTTCTTGTCTTTTCATTTCTTTTCTTTTCCTTTCTTTTCTTTTTTTCTTTTCTTTTCTTGTCTTTGCATTTCTTTCCTTTGCCTCTCTTTTTTTTTTTTCTTTACTTTTCTTTTCCTTTCTTTTCTTTTATTTTCTTTTCTTGAAATAAAATTTCTTTTCTTAAAATAAAATGAACGCATTCACTATGAGAAAAAATTAATAGAAAGTATTTAACAAAAGTGTGCGTCCCACGGCTCCGCCAAATAGGTCCAGTTCAACAAATGTGCAAGACTACTAGCGCCTACCGCTGGTTTTCAACTGGACCTGAGGTTGTGTGGCGTCACGGAATCAAACTAGTTTTATAGTACGATATCGTGATATAAAAATGCATATACATACTTAAATGTCGTTAATGATATTAGTATGCATCTAGCCTCTTTGGGATTCCTGTTGAGCAAACTCATCTATTATATCCTTAAACACACTTTCTATGCACATAATTAAAAAAAATTATTAGACATTCTGATAACATTGCTGTTCGCATATCAGTTTTGATGTGAAGACATCTTTGGGCTGGGTGGGGCAGTCCAGGAAAGTTACGCGTCACTGCCTTTGCCGCTGCCTGTGACTGTACCTGTGTCTTGACGTTAGGTATATGCATCTGTGTTGTGAGTGCTTATAACGGAATAGTTCGGATCAATTGTAGCCCAGTGCAGACGAATTGTATTGTTCGTGGATCACTCTGGGCGGATTTTGAAGGTACTCTCACGTAGTTGCGCCATGGAAGGAAAGGAAAGGGAAACCGAAAGCGAAGAGAGAACGGAACAATACAATGAAATAAAAATATAGACTGTAAAATATAGAGGTATAGCAAAGAAAAAGAGTCCGAATGAAAGCAAAAGTAAATAACTAAAATAAAATAAAGTTTTTTGGTTGAACTTCAACCTCTGGTAGATCTATAGTTAAAGTAAATTTAAAATAGAGAATGTTGAAAAAAGAGAAAGGCAAATAAAATATATTAAAGCCAAGAAAGTACAGCTAATAACTAAAATGAAATAAAGTCAACCACTGTCCGATGTCTAATTTAATTAAATTTATTTACATTATACACATGTTTACACATCGAACTTCACGAGTACTTGTAATTACACTGAATGACAATCTCGCAAAATCTCCATGTTTTGGTTCATTTGTTGGCACATTTTAGCTAAGAACACAAATGAACCAGATAAAGTAATCATATATTTTGCAACTAATTGACCTGAAATTGTAATTCTGGAATTTTTTCATCTAGTAAAATTTCTATTTTTCTCTTAAACATAGCTAATTTTTGGAACGATATAAACGTAAAATAGTAAAATTTTATTGTATTAGGTCTTATACACTCAACGACATAAAATATAAGTAATTTATGAGGAAAAACCAAATTATAAATATTCATGCAATACGTATTCGTCCATAATGTTGGAAGCTGCTACAAAACATCTATTCAAGCTACTTTGTGACTTACTTATTTCGTCGCCTTCCAATGGGCGACATAGATCAATAGCTTTGTGAAAAGATTCAAAATATAGCTGGGAGACAAAGTCATCAAGGATGCATCCAAAGTTAAATTGCTCTATGGAATAGGGATTACTCCAAAACCTCTGACTTCGGCACATATGTTAATGATGGGTGGTTATAACATTAAATGATGAAATAATCGGTGTATCTTAAAAAATCTTGGGATTATATTGGTGTTCTCGCAATCCATTATAGGATCAAGGCTTACATGAACAAATTTCGCAATTTGTGCAGCTTTTGTGACGATTAAAAAGAAACTGCGAAGCACTTACGACTTGCTATGGCCATATGAGGGTACAAACCTCACCAATTATTATTATTATTAACCGATCCTTCGAAACAATAAAGGGATCAACGGAATCTCGCAACGATTTACACCTATTTCGGAAGCACTCTCATAAAATTATTTGAGAATTAATTGAAATCCGAATAGTATATCTGAGGGCACTCGTGAAATCGATAATCTAAAAAAATGTTTCTTAAATTGTGATTAATTCTTTTTTCGGTATTCTCAACACTTAAACATACAAATTTGTTTAGTTTCGAAAAATGAACTGATTTTTCTAACTAAAACTAATAATAATCACAAATAATAATTATTAACTAAGAATTATTATCAACTGGTATTCAGCTAGTTAAACTTACAAAATATGTAAAAATGAACAAACAACAATTAGAGGATAACTTGAATTAAGCAGCTTGCAAAACTAAACGCAGCATAGCCTATGGGTCAGCCAGCTGCGCTTACAATCAGAGTGAGTGGGTTCAATTCTCCACAAGATCCTCTGAAATAGCCAAACTATACGAATTAGTCTGACGAGAAATCTTGGCTGTTTTCGAAATAGTACTATAACTATAGCCTGTAAATGTTTGTTGCTTTCAATTTTTCCTCTAATCAAAAATAATAATAATTAACTAAGAATTATTATCAACTGGTCTTGAGCTGGTTAAACTTATAAAACTAATAACATTTTCAAAATTTTAATTTACTGATACCGATAAGTAACATCAAGAGGTATGGGCTTGGCTTCTAGTAACCTCTGTATATTTCTGGCTCGTAAGGGATCACAAGTAAATTGACAGCTGGCAGTGCTATCCCAGCACCCCCGAACGAAAAGATAACACTGGCCAACAACATTTTTGTACATGGGTCGTTTTTTTATTGCTTTTGCACCCAGAAATAAGAATATGAACATAAAAAAGTTTTTATTTGGTTTTGTTCGAAAAAATGAGAAAAACGAAAAACATGAAAATTCATCAAAATTTTACATAGATTTGATTTATTCTAGTATAGTAAAAATCAATTTAAGATTTATTCTTATAAATTTAGTTTTGGAATACAGTTTAAATGTTTAAAATGCTTTTTCCTGCCATATTCGGTAACATTTTCTCTTATTAACGTCCAAATATAGTCCCCCATCTTGTTTTCCGTATACTGGCCTTGGTAGCGTTTCTCAAACTCCATTATATTTTAATAGAATCGCTACCCGTGTTCTTCTTAATAAGCTCCCATATTATCTTTGAATTTATCCAAATGTGAATGTAACATGTGCATCTCTAGCGACATTCTACATCCGATGGCGGAAAAATATGAATCATGCCAGTTATCAGCTCTTCATAATTTTCATCCCTATGATTTCCAAGAAAGCCATGAACTACTGCCTTAAAACTGTTCCACTGTTCCAGTTTCTCCTCATTGCTAAGTAGGTCCGGGGAAATATCGCAGTTCATAATTTTTTTTATTTGAGGGCCAACAAAGACTCCAACTTTAATTTTCGCCTCTGACAGCTTCACAAATTCTTTAATAAGGCCCAATTTAATATGCAATGGCGGCATCAATATGTTTTTAGGATCTGCAATTGCTTCATGTTTAATATTAAATCTTCCCACATTGCAGTTAATAGCATTTTAATACTGTCATAATTTTCTTTGAGATGCATGGAATGTGCCAGTGGAATAGATGGAAATTTGTTCCCATTGTGTAGTAGACCTGCTTTTAGCCTTCTTGTTGAGCTGTCGA
Source organism: Merzomyia westermanni (assembly GCA_949987695.1). Lineage (NCBI taxonomy): Eukaryota > Metazoa > Arthropoda > Insecta > Diptera > Tephritidae > Merzomyia > Merzomyia westermanni. Next base: position 133,867,045 of record OX465292.1, on the reverse strand, counting down.
TAAAGAGGCGCCATTCATTTGTATTATAAGGAATACCAATTGCTTCAAATAAACCTTTCACGTCATAGCAAAAACAGAGTCCATCTTCCTTACTGTAGAAACAAGAAAATTCTTCATGACGCTTTTTTGCCGAGATATTCGAACATCAGAAGTAAGTAATTTTCGTTGTTTAAGCCGCGATGCTAATAACTCTGCTTTGTCTTTTGATAGATTTAAGTCTCTTATTAAGTCATTGAGATCTTCAGAGTTGATGAGATGTGGTATTCCTGGTTCACATTGAGGAAAAAATTCGGAATGTACGGATGTAGATGAACTCGGTGTTTGAAAGCTGCTTGAGAGAATAGTTGCTTTTCCAACACAGGTGGATCAGGTACAGGATTTTATTCCGAATGTGGTACTGGAGCGAATGTCGATGGTAGTTCCGGATATATTGTTTTCCTTAAACGTTTACCTTTCAGTGGTTTCACTACACAAAAATAGCAATCAGTGTCATGATTACTCGGTTCCCTCCAAATCCTCGGCACTGCGAACTTCATGGCTCTTTTCTCACCCTGGTACCAAACTTTAATAAAACGTAAAGCATTTCATAACAATTTCAGTTATTATTCAATTATATATAGATATATGTGTATATATATGAAACAGTTAGTACAATAAAAAAGAGAAAATAAACTTACGCTCCAGAATGCTTCTGCAAGAGTTACATGAAAGATGTGGAGTCCATTTTTTGTCCTGGTTTTTAACAGGTAGACCGAAGTAGGCTAGGTAGGTCCCGCAAATCCTTGTTTTTTTAGTTAAATCAAACTTTTTTTGTCTTCTTTTAATACATTCGCCACATATATAGCAAAACGAATTAGCCGCTCGTTTATAACTTCACGAAGACATCATTCCTCTGTGATATGCAAAAACATAGTGTCGCCCACAACGAGTGACCCAAGAAACTACAGCGTCTTAAAAAAAATTTTACTTACAAAAACGCTACCCCAGGTAGTTGGCATGCTCTATTGCTAGGCCTGCCAATCCGTCAGTAAAAGTTTCGATGAGTTTCTTAATATGTACTTAACGAATTGCCAAATCTACCTAAAATCATGTGTATCTGGGACTTTTTATCTCCTTTTTACTGTTTCTCATCCACATTTTTGTGGTTTTTTTTTTAAGATGAGTATGTTGTGCTTTAAGTAGATCTTTTCTCGATGCATCGCTGCATCAGATAGCTACCCGCCGCCCTCTATCGACCGAAATAGCGCGAAAGGACCTGGTGCAAGAATGCAAAATTTTTAAATCGCTATAACTTCTACAAAACCAAATATTTTTGATTCGTAATTACATTTTTTTTTTATAGAATTGAACATAGAATCCGAATATATAGGGCAAAATCCATGTACAGAAAACTAATTTTTTTTTTGTTGACCTGTGTAATGTAGGAACATTTTAGATATGTGACTTGCGTTCCAGAATCGCAATTAAGCGAAATCGCTTAATATTCTGAGAGTTTATTTGTTTTGGCATTTAGGCAATGGCGATGTCTGGAATTCCGCTGCTGGGTTTGTAGCTAAATTTGCTGATTTTTCTTAATAATAAGTGTGTTGTTAATATTGCCAACTTTTACCAGATTAGAATTTGTGAAGCTACTAACTTTAATAAACTATAGTCTAACAATAACTAAAGTCTGTAAAAGGTGTGTAGTGTTGTTGTCGCATTTCAGCACCCCTCAAACGTCAAGCAAGCAAGGGTTCTCCGTTGGCGAAAACCGCTCAACTTAATGAGAGCTTATATATAAATAGTATATAAATAGCTTCCCAATATATGCGTGTTTTATGATTTTCTTTAAAATAGACAGATGGACAGAGAAACGGACATTACTAAATCGACTCAGCTCATCGTCCTTATTACTTCAGTTTACTTTTTGATGGGCCCATCTCTTATTCTTCTCATACTTACAAACATTTCATGTTCATTAAAGGCATGAAAATCAAAAAAGGTATATAACTTCCATATTGGAGTGGGGTACTAAAACCTTGCCCGGATATTTCCGAATTGCTTAATTTTTGGCAAGAGTATATTGCATACTATTAATAAGCAGTTGATCAATTTGGATTGAAATATCTATTTCAAACTACAAGCAATCGCCTTTGAAAATAGCAGAAATTTTATGCTGAAAAGTGGGCGGCGAAACGCCTAATTCCCCGAAATTCAACAATTTTTTTTTGCGGTTGAGTTTTTCTTAAGAAGCTTATTATGTACGCAAAATCTTATTGATATAGCTTGCATGATTAAAAAAATATCGCGTTTCACATTTTACAAACAAATTGTTCAGAACTATGTTAAAAAATTGGTTGTGGCCGTAGACCGATTTCGTCCATTTTTACAACAAACATTTACATTTTCGCCAAATATCGTTTCGATAAATCAGTTTTGTCCGGAGTTATAGCATAAAAAGTTGTGTGGAATAAACCACTATAAAAGGGGCCCATTTTCAAGAAGTTATATTTTTCGACTTTCTTCGTTAACGGACACTATGAAGATGAAATATAAATGATATAAAGCTATTTTACGCAAAGTTATTGTTTATTAAAAAGGTCTATGATCCTTTTCAAAATCTTTTGTATAAAAGTGGGAGTGGTTCTTGACCGATTTCGGCCATTTCTTCCAGAACATAACTTGTATTAATATAAATGTGTGTGCTAAATTTCATTTCGATATCTTGAACGGATTTTGATTTATGTTTAATATTATTTCTAATTTTGACACCTATTTTAAAAAATTTCTTGAAAAATTTATTTCCTGCCTTAACATTAATGTATTCACCAAATGTATTTTCGAAAATATTCTTTACATAAAAAGTGGGCGTGGCTATCATCGGATTTCGCCCATTTCAAATAGCGCTCGGAGATGAGTGCGAAGGAACCTGCATACCAAATTTTATTAAGATATCTCAAAATTTACTCAAGTTATCGTGCTAACAGACGGACGGGCGGACCGACATGGCTTAATCAATTTCTTTTTTCCTCCTTAACATATTGATGTATATAAGTCAATATCTATCTAGATCCGTTTATGCCGTTAGATACCATCATTACGCGACTAAAGTTAATATATGTACCTTGTGTGTGTAGCACTACTAGGTATAAAAAAAATAGAAAATTACCCGTAGTACTGGCAGCGGTGTTTGAAAAAATAGTTTAGTCATAATAAATATTATTTGTAAACGTCATAAGGGCTTCAATGTTGTTCATTTTAGCGCTAGGAGCCTCAACACTGAAAAAATAGATACCGTCAGGTATGCCTTTGAGTGTTCGGCTGTTGATGTAATTTGTGTCACAGAAACTTGGTTTTTCGACTGCATTAATGACATTCATTTCGCAATCAGAAACTATACAGTGGCCCGCAATAATAGATCCTCTAAAAAAAGTGGGGAATGGTTATTTCCTGCTGGAATAACATAAATATACAAGTTATGTAAAATTAGGTAAATTGTGCCTTGGAATATATGTTTATAGACTTGTCCAAATGCACTTAAAAGATTGTATTTTCTTGTGTTATAATCCAAGTAGGGATATTTTGTCTTGACACGTTGTTCACCTCCTTGTCCCCCAATATCGCTGATAATAAAAACATTACAATATGTGGTGATTTTAATAAAATAGCTGTATGCTGTAAGTCTGTCTCATCTCAAGTCACTAAATTTGAGATTTTTAATTAGAGAAAATTTTTGTGACCTCAGATGATTTCGGTATTCTGTATGAGAAAATCACAAAAAGTTCAACAATGATATTTGTTGGAAACACACTAGCGTGCATCTTAATTTGACACCGGTTCTATACATATGATCATAGCGCTGGTGGTAAGCGTCTCGAGTACAAATATATAAATGGTTCTATATGTTTTAAATTTATTTCAGTTTTAATTAAATATTATTATTTTTAAATATATAAATGGTTCTATATTTTTTATATATATTTCATTTTTAATTCAATATTTTTATGTTTGTGACCTACCCAGAACCAGCTCTCAAATTCGTGACTCTTTTTTTGAGATAAGAGATGTGAGACAGCTTACTGAATACCAAATTGTCTCAAAATTTAAATTTACCACAAAATGTCTCTATTAGTGACTAGATATTGCTTGCATGGTTCTAATACTTCGGAATTGTTGAAGAAGGTATACGTTATTGGTCTCGCAAGATATTCCAACATGTGTTCCGCTAGTCTATTGGACCATTTAATGGTAGCCGACCTATCTTCGATCATTACATTTGACCAGTTGTCATTCATGTATGATTTAATGTTGTGTGCACTTGAGGTTCTCATATAGGGATTTAGGTTGATGTAAAAGCTGTGGCCATCGATGATAAGTAGCTCAGTGAACTGGTAATTGTTGGTGTTTAGCGAGCGTCGATGACAAGCTTGAGTTTTTGAATAAAAACCTCTAACTATTTTTAATAATCACGTTACAGTACGGGTTAGTGAAAACAAATCCTAGGTCTCACGCAAGTGTTAGCTTCTATTAAAGAGCGCAGTAGGACATTATCTAAATGGAAATCGTATACTTACCAGGATAAATAGACGTTCTTCAAAATTGCCAGGAACAGTGGATCTTTCATAACCAAATTACAAGTTTTACGTATCCAAACTCGACGCCTCCTTATCTTATGGAGTAATCTGAAACTCTGCCGTGTGTGTGGCTGCGAGAGCGGCAAAGCCTGCAATGTAGACCGTGGCTTACTTAATCAAGCTTTTATTATTAGCCCTTCACATTTTGCAACCCGTCTTGTATTTGTTCCTCGAGGTGATGACTGTTGTGGTGATGAGTTTGAATACGAAACTGCATCTGAGTTGGACGTGGTTAGGAGTATAGTCAATATAAAATCAAATGTGACTGGTGAAGACGGGATTCCTATAAAATGTATTAAGATGGTTCTACCTTACATTATTAGAAGGATAACTCAAATAATTAAGCATTGTGTCACAACGTCATGCTTCCCTATTCAATGTTATGGTGCTTTATTAAAATGAAAAGGAAATACATCCTTCCGAAGACAGTCTTAGAAACAATCTTTAAGAATCTGTTTCCTTCGCGGAAGCATGCCAACAATTTTCGAGGCAGAAGGAACGATGGAGGGCCTGTGCGTCTGTTCTGTTTAATTCCATAGAAGAATCACATTCGGAAGCCTCCCGGAACTCAGAGTCAGAAAATTGTCTTTTCTTTATTCTGCTAGCAGCAATAGAAGAGGATGCTTTTTTATACATATATGGAATATGGAACATAGTTGCGAAAGCTGGGTCTCCAGTGCTGAAGGTTTACCTGTTCAGCTTCAAAATCATCCTGGTTGGTACATGCCAAGTTCGTTCTTCTTCGGCGATCCCATTTCCGTCTCTAGGCATATTAAGGGTATCGTAACATCAACCAACAATATTCATATAAAAAAATTAATAAATAAAAAACCTTTTTAATGTTGTTGACCTTTTTTTAAAAGCTTTTTAAACGTTTTATGGCTGTGCTATAACAAAATCGAGTGGCAAAATTATATCAAACTCTAACAATTTTTACCAATAACAAATTCCGTATACTGCGGTAAACCTGTATTCTTCAAATAAACTATACATATATCTACCCCTTTGATCGAATTATTGTGAGGGACAAAAAGCAAATTTTACAGGAGCGAATTTTTTTGTTTCTTATCACTTTTTCTTGGTTTATTGAAATAAATTTGAACACGCGGTTAGTTAGATAAACTACATACTGAATCTCTTATTTCTTATTCATTATTTTCTATTAAGCTGGTACGGAAACTATGCAAAATCGGTGGACGACCATGAGCACTTTTGTATAAAGTTTTCTAAAAGGGAGGTATGATGCAGATAGAGTGCTAAAATTTGGTAGTTGCAATGGCCTGATTTTATTGATAATTTCTTGCACGTAAGCGGGCGTGGACTGCACGTCCAGGGGGGAGGAGGCGGCAAATCGAGCGAATCATCACGTAATATTTACAGCCATTGTCATAATAAATAGCCACCCAATCTTCAGCATAAAAAAAAACAAAAACTGGGTAATATATTTAATTAATATCTTCCTTTATATTAATCGAAAAATATTAAGTCCTTTTTATTTGTGCGGAGGTGCTACACATTTAATATATATTGACAGTATTCCGATCCATATTAATGGATTTCGAAATTTCTAGTTTTTTTTTTGCGATCTGGATCACGATCCATAAATATTCCATGCTACACGTTCAATGGATATTGTAATCCAAAAATACTGTCAGAATTTATTAAGGCTGGGTGTTGGCGGCCGGGTGTGGTATCTAAAGACATGTGTTCATTTCAGGAGCAAGAATTGACAGTCGGAACCTGACTTTTTTTATCCTTTCAAAAATAATGAACAGAAAATAGTTTTCCCAAGTAATAAAGTAAAAAAGTTGTAGAGTATTAAAGAAAACGGTCGGATGGGGTATCTACACCCGCGCATCCATACCAGGATGAAGAATCCGAAGTCGGAGTCTGGGTTGGTCTAACTTTTTTACCCGTTTAAAAGTAATCGACAAAAAACGAATTATTCAAACTTTTTTCGTTAATTACTTTTAAATGGTTTCAAATCTAAACTTTCCGCACTCGGATTGTGATGTCTGCGACCGAACCGCGTCGTTGGGTACACCTCTCACTATTCCGGTATGACCACGAAAAAATATTTGTCGCTTTGCTGGATATATCTGTTAATTTGGCGGAATGGGATTGTATTACATTCCGCAAAGCTCATTCACTTTCGTTGAATATACAAAATTATAGATTTATTTGCTAGTAGTAATTTGCTCCGATATTTTAAACGAAGTGGTTGCTTTGAACAAAATTATGCCGAACCCCACAATGAAAACGCAAATCTGCATAACTTTAGTAAATAAATTGATTGATATGTTCACAGAATATCGCACGGACGAACAATTTGAAATTGTTTTAGCAGAAGAGCCAAAGTGGCTCACGAACTCAATGCTAAAATAGATTTCTTTCCAATAATAACCATTCGTCCAAGAAAAAAACCAACTCAATTTCAATTTGAACACAATGATGAAGTTTTAGTAGAGCCCAAAATTAAATATAGAGTGAAGTTTTTTTTTAGAAACTTAGATCAGACAATAGCTTCTTTAAAGGATAGATTTGAGGAATTACAAACATTTACCGACGTATTTGGCTTTTTTAGCGTTAATTTATTTTATTACTAAAATGATGAGTTAATGAAACACTGTAAAGACTTAAATCTGAATACAAGCCTTTCGCAAATAAAAGCAAGAAGAGTTAAGCTTTTGTAATATATGTATTATTTTAGTTTTACACTTTAGTTAAAAAATATCACCAAGTATCAAAAATTTGTGAAGTGAGCCACATAAAATTATTTCGAAGGTAATGCATTCTAATGAAATTGGGGGGTATGGGTTTCAACGATTAAACCAAAAAATATATTTCACAATTTTTCGCAACTCGAATTATTTTCTATGTTATAGCTATAAACATATTTTCAAAGCTCCAAAGTTTTTGTTTAATTTCCTGGGATTGCCGATTCCCATTTTGCTTATTTTTCAAATGCATATAAAAGATTTTATCTTTTACCGAAATGCATTCCTTTTTTTGTTATATTTATTTTTTTGCAAAAGTTGTTCTCTAAATTTTCCATATTTTTTACTTCTTCATCGCGGTCAGAACGCGTTTTAGGATAATCTTGTTGAGAATTCCATTACAAACTATTACCAGAAAAAAAACTTAGGCTTAACAATGGGACTTTTTAAAGTTTGGGGGTTCTGTATATAGCACTGTGATACAGAAAATAATATAAGAAAAAGAAAGGATGTAATAATGGTAGCTCTTGCTAGACACTTCAATTTACCACACAACGCGAACATAAATCATTCGCTGTACTATTAAAGTTATAACTCAGCATTCATAGTGCACAGTGCGTACAAACCTCTAAAAAATTTAAATAACTCACATCCCATTGCGGGGCCCTAATTTTAATTTCTGCTAAAAGTGTGTAATGTGATAAGCAACAGCATTATCCTAAAACGCGATCTGGCCGCAATGAAAGGTTTAAAATATTAGAAAATTTGCGAATAATTTCTGCAATTAATTAAGTATTGATTAAAGAACACATATATCCAAATATCATTAATTTAGAGTTCAGAGTTATGACGAATTGTAATTTTATACAGAAGGGGGGCATGGCACCACCCACTTTTATTAAATTATATATAGCCTATATTGTAACCAGTGCACCCAAAAATATACTGTGAGAGTTTCATAAAGATCGGTGGAGTACTTTGGAGGCCTATCAAAGATTACAATTACATATAGCATGAACGCGTGGCACCGCCCAGTTTTCCAAAATTTGTAAATCCTATACTGTAAGCAGTGAAACCCAAAATCTACTAGGAAAGTTTTATAAAGATCGTTTGAGTACGTTGGAAGTCAGACACACAGACACACATTCATTTTTATTTATAGGAATGAAATTAAGCTACACAGAATGAGCCTGGTATTGCCCACTTGGTAGTACAAAAGTTTAAAACCTCTACAGGTCATAACCCCACAACAATTTACCACGACCTCTTTTACACAACTGGGTATTTAATGTTGGGTTCTACCCGAACTTAGACTTCATTACTTCCTTCAATTGCGTCTTGTGTTGTAATTGGCACATCTTTATGTACCGCCAACATCGTTAAACCTTTTAAGAGCTTCTTCATTGTATAAAAAGAAGGGATAAATAAAATAGGGTATTCAATAATTGTAAAGCATAATTTACCTATCAATATTTTAATGGTAGTAGGAGAGGAGAGCGGCCGCCGTGGTGTGAAGGTAGTGTTGCCGGCCTACCACACCGAAGGTCCATGGTTCGAGCCCTGGTACAGGTAACATCAAAAGTGATTTTAAAAAAGTTTTTCAAAAACGGGGTCGCCCCTCGGCAGTGGTTTGGCAAACTCTCCGAGTGTATTTCTGCCATGACAGGCTTCTCAGCAAAAGATTCGTCTCCTTTGTAGATGCCGTTCGGGGTCGGCAAAAAAAACTGTAGGTCCCACCAATTTGTAGGGAAAAATTCAAATCGGCACACCACAAATTGGAAGAGAAGCTTGGCGCAAAAATCTCTTAGGAGGTTTATGATGATATACCTGTTGTATATCACGCCATAGATAGATAGATAGGAGAGGAAGAGGGAGACCACCACTCCAATGGAAGGGGCATGTGGAGACCAATTTGTGATCCCGTGGCGGGCTTTGTTGGACGGCCAAATTTGGTTAGACGGTTAAGCGCCATTTAAAGAAGAAGAAGGGTTGAAAAGGTGCGTTCTGCTGTAAAAGGGGAAATAAGAAGAATTGCAAAAATTTGTAGCAATTTGTATAAGTTCGATAAATGAATCGAGTATAAATTTGCTTTATTAAAATAATGCTTCTAATATTCCCTACAAATTGGCGGGACCTACAGTTTTTTGCCGATTCCGAACAGCAACTGTAAAGCAGATACATTTTTACTGAGAAGTCTTCCATAGCAGAAAGACACTCGGAGAGTTTGCCAAACCACTGCCGAGGGCGACCCCGTTTTGAAAAAACTTTTTTCAAACCACTTTTGATGTTACCTGTACTAGGGGTCACACCTTGGAACTTCGGTGTGGAGGCCAGCAACACCACAGAAATCTTGAAATTAACATCTAGCTTTATTGTTTGGAGACTTTGGCTGGATTTGAATCGGTTCTATTTAATTCCAACATCAATGTTACAAGTTCTGTTAGTTGGAACGAATACGCCGTAACTCCACTACTAAGTCTTTTCTGAAATCCACGACAAGCGCTAAATCTATCTTTATTTGTTGGAGTTTATTAAAGAAAGTTAGAATGCACTGCTTTCGAGTAAGGGATTTTTAGTTTTGTGTTAACAAAAATTCTAAAAGGCTGGTTTTTATTTAAAAAAAAATAATAGTTTTTAATGTTAACCTAAGAATTTTAAAGGGCATATATATCCAAATATCATTGATTAAGAACAAATAAGTTCAGAGTTATGACCAATTGAAACTTATATAGCATGTGGGCGTGGCACCGCCCACTTTTCCAAAACTATATACAGCCTATGCTTTAACCAGTGATCCCAAGAATATACGAGTAGTGGGAAAATTTCATAAAAATCAGTTGAGTACTTTGGACGCATACTCGTATAAAGAACACAGAGACACACATTCATTTTTATATATAAGATTAAAATTTTTTCGTGCACGAACCGCTCACTTTTCCCAACTATAAAATATCTTTAACTTGAACTTGAAATAAATTCCTATGTATTCCGAATTTCAACTTTATATCGCCTGGGGACTTTTCAAAAATTTATATGTGACCTGTGTTGTACCTAGCGGACACCTGAACACAATGTGAAAGTTTCATGAGTTCACAAGGCAACTTTTGTGAATTTTTTTCCAAAAACGTTCACAATGACCAACTTTGCCGTTATTACTGATTAGACTTTTGTGCAAAGGAAATTGTCATTCTGAGAAAACCCATGATTTGGTTATCATGTGATAAAGTTTATCATAACCAGACATTGAGTAAACGGCCCAAAATTGAAAACGATTTTCCAAAAGTAATTGGAAACATGTGTAGTAAATTGTAAGGTTAAAAATATAGAACAAAAAGTTTAAAAATTGCAGTAAACCGAAGAACGGCTTAAAAAATAGGCTACCATTTTTAACAGTGTAAGCATTTTTTACTTAGGAATCACTTTACAATAACAATTGCAATTGCCTTTTTCTGGGCAGTACTAAAAAATAGAAAATAAATTTTAAAAACTATTGTTATATTAATGTCGTCAAAAAACATCAGCAAGTTTGCCAGTGAGTGTATTTTACCAAAGCTGATATTATGGCTAAAAATTCTCGTATACATAAGTACCTTACATGAAATGGGGAAACACTAAGTCGTCTCTTCAGTAAGACTGGTACATAAACTATCAATATTTTAAAAGCATTTTACCAAAGCAGCCATTTGGTCGTATTGAAGGGTATACTAAATTAAACTAAGGGCGGTTTTTACAAGTTTCTAACTTTGGCACTTAAGTTGTTGTTATCCTTATGAACAGCTAGTTATATGTTGCAAAATACAATTTGGCAAATCTACTTATAGTTTACAAAATTTAAACAAATTTATTAAAATATGGAGTTTGACTGGAGTAGCGATGAAAGCAGTGACTCGGAATATGGGAAGTAATAAATAGTATTGTATTAAGCAAAAAAAGATTTCTGTGACCGCTTTCGAATTAACAAACAAGCAGTTTGGAGTGTCCTCAGTTTAATTAAAGATGGTCTAAAACATAAAACTGGAATAAAAAAGATTCGCTTTGAGAATTGAAGTCCTCATCGACCTTTTTCCATGCTGCTTCCTTTTTTCCTACTATCGGCGCGCCCGTTTTATTGCACTCAATTATGTTCTTATAATCAGCAAAACTATTTGATTTGGAGCCAAATTTAGTGGTCTTGAGTTTCTTTAATTTCAACCAACTCTCGAATAACTTTAAATTTTCAATCCAATCTCTGACAATGGTTTTGCTCCTCTTGGGTGTTAGGGGCCTCTTCTAGAGACTTATTCCTTTTACCAGTGAAAGTTCTCTCTGTGGTATTTAGGTTTACTCGATACTCATCCACCACAGCCTGGTAATGTATGCGGTCTGCTGTATCCTTGTGAAGGATGCCGTTGGCCGTGTTTTACCCAAGACAGATAGAGCAAGCTGGTACCTCGTCTCCCTTGGAAGCGTCGGACCGCGCATTCTTCATATCAGGCCGCCTTCTATCAGCCTTAAAAAAGTTGATTTCTTAGCGGAGTACTGTTCCCCACAATATTGTCTACGCCACTTACCTCTCAGCCGCTGCCTGTCGGTATGTTTGCTACCCGTCTGTTCTTTCGTAGTCCCTGTTCCTGTCCGTGCTTTTGTCCTTGTCGACCTGCCCTCACTCCCTACAGTCCGGTCCTCCTCCCTTTTTTGTTGTGCAACGTGTATGCAAGAAAAGGGTTGGTCGCTCATCCGCAGAGCAGGTAAGCGTAGAGACGGCCCTTATACCTCCGACCTTACGCGGGCATCGGAAAGGACCGTTCGCTGTCAACTATTCAATAACCACACGCTGACCATTAATCCATCGGCACGGTACCTTAATACCTTGGCTTAGGCTAGTGTTGGTGCGGGATACTCACATTTCCTGCCCCGGGAATGATTCGTACCCATTGTACTCACCCCTATCGAGACTGCAGCAAAAATCTTAGTTCGTCTCCCATTGGAACCTTCTATTAAAGGAGAGATTCCAATGCAATACTTAAGCCCCTTCGCAACGCCAAGGCGACCAACAATATGGGATACTTGCTTTCTACAGGTAAAAGAAATGAAACAAACTATTGTAATAGAAATTGTCAAAAAGTTCTTTGTACTTGTAATGTCAGGAGTCAATTTTTTCTCAAAAATGCCTCAAGCTTTTAATGGTATTTTTATACCTAGTAATGCTACTCACACAAAGTATATCAACTGCATTCGCCTAACGGTAGTATGTAACGGCATAAACGAATCGAGATAGATATTGACTTATATATATCAGAGAGAAGAGAGAAATTGATTAAGCCATGTCCGTTCGTCCGTCTGTGAACACGATAAATTGCTTAAATTTTAGGATATATTAATACAAATTGGTACACTTGGCACTCATCCCCGAGCACTTTTAAAGTGGGCGAATTTGGATGATAGCCATGCCGAATTTTTATATATAGAATGTTTTCGAAAATACAAAAAAAGGACTATTCAGTACATAATACATCTATAAGAAAAAAATATTGTGTGTACACTATTAAGTCAAAAAATAAAATTTCAATTTTGATTAAGTCCAATTTATAAATATTATTAATCATAAATCAAAAATCCTTCAAGATATCGGGACGAAATTCAGCACAAAGATTTTGCATGAATACAAGGATCGCTTCGGAAAAAATAGGCGAAATCGCCCACTTTTATATAAAACGAAGAAATTACAATAATATGAATTTTCGAAAACGGGCTTGGCCGGTTTCACAAAATTTTTTATTGATCTGTCGAAAAATGGGCGGGAGGTCCACGCCCACTTTTATACGAAATATTTTGAAAAGGATCATAGATATATTGAATAGGCAATAAGTGTGCGTACAAAAGCTTTATATCATTTCTATTTCACTTTCAAAGTGCCCGTAAAGGAAGAAAGTCGAAGAATATAAATTTTTAAAAAAGGTGGCCCCTTCCCTTTATAGTGGACTATTCCACAAAACTTTTTATGCCATCACTCCCCCAAAAATTGATTTGTCGAAACGAAATTTGGTGATATTGTTCTATATATAGGTTACTGTTTGTTGTAAAAATGGGCGAGATCGGTTAATGTCCGCGCCCAGTTATTTAACATAGTTCTGAAAAATTTTTTTGTAAAGTTTATAAAGCAATATTTCTACAACTAAGCAAGTTATATCAATCAGATTTTGCACACATAATAAGCTTTTTAAGAAAAATTCGGCCGTATAAAAATTGTGTCAATTTTGAAGAAGTAGGCGTGGCGCTGCCCACTTTTCAGCATAAAATTTCTGCTATTTTCAAAAACAATCGCTTATAATTCAATATTGATATTTCAATGAAAATTGGTCAGCTGCTTCTCAGTAGTTTGTATTATACTCCTTCCAAAAATTAGCCAAATCGGAAAACACACGCAGCAAAATATTCGGGCACGTAGTCAATAGCCCACTGCAATAGCGAAGTTATATATCTTTTTTGATTTTCATAGCTTTCATAAACATAAAATGTATATAAGTATCAGAAGAAGAAAAGAAAAGTTCACTAATATTATCAGCACGATAAGCGGAGTCGATTTAGCTATCCATCTCTCCGTCCGTCTGTCTGCCTATTTGAACGCAAACTAGTCTCAGTTTTACAAAAGAATGCTGAAATTCGTTGTTTGCCTTCGCCATTTTATAATATACTAGCAAACCCGTTAGACGTTGTTTTGAGGTTTTGATACATAGAACACATCTATGTATATATAAAATGTCATTAACTTGAACCAAATAAACTCCTAGCTATACCGAACTGCAGCCTTATACGAGGTGTGTTCAAAAAGTATCGCGAATTTTGTGTTTTTTCAAAAATTATTTATTTATTCATGAATATCTATTTTGTCCCCTTCAAAGTAATCCCCATGAGATATTATACACTTGTGCCAACGGTTTTCCCAATCTTCGAAGCACTTCAAAAAATAATTTTTTTGTATCTTGTTCAGCTCCTCCTTCGATGCCGTCTTTATCTCGTCAAGAGAAGCGTAACGTCGTCCTTTCATGGGCCTCTTCAGTTAAGGGAACAAGAAAAAGTCACAGGGGGCCAGATCTGGGGAATACGGTGGCTGCGGCATCATTAGTGTGTTGTTTTCGGCCAAAAAGTCGCGCACAAGCAACGATGCGTGAGCAGGGGCGTTATCGTGGTGCAAAAGCCAATTTTTGTTCTTCTTTGCACATCTTCTCGGCCTTCTGAGAACATTTTGTACCACCGATAAACGTTGCTTCGGTCCAAGGTAGCTTCTCCGTATGTCACAGTCAACATTCGGAATGCATCCGCGCACTTAATTTCGTTTTTCACACAAAATTTGATACAGGTTCTTTGATCCATTTTTTTGAATAGGTAAAAATCGAAGACGATCCAAAACACGTGCAAGCAAAGCAGCTGTCAACAATTAACTGAACATTCAAAATGGCCGAGCTTGTCGGCATAAGTGAGAGACATAAGTACCAACATAACGCCACAAAAAATTCGAAATTCGAATATACGTAACCAGCGAAAATTCAAAATTCGCGATACGTTTTGAACACACCTCGTATAACCTGGAGGCTTTTCCAAAAGCTATATACAGATTGTATCGTGCCCAGGGAACTCCTGAACCTATCGTGAAAGTTCAAGAGCAAAACAAGACACAAAATATGTGGGCGTGGCACCACCCACTTTTCCAAAATTATGTAGATATTGACCAAGTGACATATATGTTCAAATTTCATTAATTTAGACCAAAAAGGTTGGAGTTATGACGAATTGAAACTTTATGTAGCCTATATATTGTCTATGCTGTAAACGAATCGCGATATATATTTATTAATGTATATCAAAGAGTTCAGGATGGAAAATAAAAATCCGGGCAAGTAGTTAAAACCCACTGCAAAAGCGAAGTTGTATATCGTTTTTGATTTTCATACCTTTCATGAACATGAGAGGTTTGTACGTATGAGAAGAAAAGGAGATAGTCACATCAAAAAGTATACTGAAATGATCAGGAGGATGAGCTGAGGCGATGTAGCCATGCCCGTCTCTCGATGCGCCTATCTGTCTATCCGTCTGTCTATTTGGAAGTAAATACGAACTTAAAGTATTAAAATAGACCTGCGTAAATTGGGATGCCATAATAGATCAATACTAGGTATATAATGTTCGGTTCCACCCGAACTTAGACTTCCTCACTTGTTTATATTTGTTTTTTGTTACGCACACAAGGTATATTACTTCTATCGGCATAAGCAAATCGATATATATATTTATTAATGTACAAGGTGGCGCAAAAGTAATCCTCCTATCAGAAAATGCTATAAATTTTGCGATTGGCCCCTAAAGTCAGTTCTGTTTTGACATTTGTGTAGTAAACACATGCGAAATACACGTTAATAAACAATGTTACGCTACACTGCTCCAGAACGCGGAATATTGCTGACTATTTATTTGACCAATAATCGGTCGGGGCCAAACGGTTACTGTGAATGGTGAGCGCTACAGAGCAATGATCAACGAGTTCTTTTTGCCGCAACTTGATGAATTGGGATTGGAAAACATGTGGTTCCAATAAGACGGTGCAACAGCACACACTGCACGTGCCACAACCGATATGGTGAACATCGGAAGCTTACTTTTGCGCCACCTTGTATATCAAAACGTTCAGGATGAAAAGCAAAATATCCGGGCAAGTAGTTAAAACCCACTGCAAAAGCGAAGTTGTATATCGTTTTTGATTTTCATACCTTTCATGAACATGAGAGGTTTGTACGTATGAGAAGAAAAGGAGATAGTCACATCAAAAAGTATAATGAAATGATCAGGAGGATGAGCTGAGTCGATGTAGCCATGGCCGTCTCCTCGATACATCTATTTGTCTGTCCGTCTGTCTATTTGAAGGCAAATACGAACTTAAAGTATTAAAATAGACCTGCGTAAATTGGGATGCCATAATAGATCAATACTAGGTATATAATGTTCCGTTCCACCCGAACTTAGACTTCCTTACTGGTTTGTATAAGCACTGTTGTCAAAATATGTAAACACAAGATTTCGTTGCAGTGTTGCCGTATTTCACCACTTAATTTTTTTACAAACTTAAGTATGCATTGTAAAACGTAAACTTGAGCAAAAACTTAAACTGTACTTGGCTAAGATTTTTCTTAACTAAAACTTGAGTACAGATTATAAAACCCGCCCTAAAAACCAAATGGCAGTCGATTTTGATGGTTGCCACCTGGTGGCACTACTTATTATCCGTTTTCATATCACCTTTGATTTTTATGTTGCAGCTTGAGTTTGTTTTATGTTATGTTTATGTACCTATGTTGCCTTGAACATTAAAAATGAAACTTTGGCAATAGAATTAAAACGGTCTACGAATCAAACTAAGAAATCTAAACAACCCAATACCCAATACTAAACAATTTTTATTAACCAGCAGACAAGGCAGACGTGGTCCTGCATAAAACTTTATTTGCCTACATTTAAAAAATTTTATTCTCTTCCCTCCCCACTAGCCGCTTCCTCTTTATTTATCACTACATTTTCCTCTTTCTTTCTCCTTTTGGTTTTCCCCTCACCCTCATATGTTTGTAAAACTGTCAAACTGTCCGGTCACTTAGTTTTAATCCGCGTTCTGCAATGGGTAAATTAAAAGTTTTTAGCTAGTTTTCTGCCCATAATTTCATTTAACCTTGAGTTTAAAATTTTGCTAAACCGTCGGTCTAAATATATTGTTGAGTGCATCAGGTACTTGCTAGATAAGAGAAATAAACCACATTAAATTTGTTCTTTTGTTGTTGTGTTCGTGTATCATTTTATGTGCAATTCCTTCATTATACATTGTTGTTTCTTCTGTTCTTCTTTTGTGTTCTGTCGTTCTCATATAGAAGCTCAGCTGTTTTACTAAATGAAAAATTGTAAAATGCCTTCATGCTTCACCGTTATCTAAAGGAAAGGAAGTCTCTAAAAACGCAAGTATTCGGACGAAGGTTTCAAACCCAACTTCGGTTGTATCCGCATCTGTGTTGACTCCCACATTGTCTTTAAATAATGGAAATGAGCTCATTTTCTTTAGTTCTCTATGTCCTCAACGAGTAAGTGATTATGGGCCTACAACCAGGTCTAAATCGCTGGTGGTGCCCAAAATTCCGCCAACATATTCCGTGGCATGGACTGAAGTAACTGTTGATGGGCGTGAAAAATCTCTTCCAAGCTATAGTATGTAATTCAAGAACTTGCGAAGGAATGAGTCGCAGGAAGCTGGTAGATGTCCCTCCAAATAAATCGGTATTTGTATCTCGATTTTCTAGCGATACTTCAGACGATGAAGTAAGGCATTATGTAATATCAAGACTTAATCTTTTAAGATTGACGTTTCTGCAGATTGCTTCGAAAAAAATTTGGATTCAGCCAAACGGGGCACTAGCTCATGAGTTTGTTTGGGACCGCACTCGGAATGTGGCTCGAATCCCCAATAGTTCCACTCCCGCTTCAAAAAACTGATCGCAGATCTTGAAAAGGTTACGTATTTGTTCCTTAAAAGCCACGCCCTCACATACAAGGTGCTGATATTTACTGAAACCTGGCTAAATCCACATGTATTTAACCCTGAAATTCTTTGCAGCAGCTATGAGGTATTTCGAAAGGATCGTCCAACAAGGGTCGGTGGGGGTGTCCTTTTTGCTGTCCATGTAAGCTTCTCCGCTGAGGAAATTCCGCTTCGGGATGTTGAAACTGATGACGTTCAAATAATTTGTGTGCGCATGAAGCATTTCTCTAATTCTATTTATATCACTGCTAGTTATATTCCTCCCCAGCCAGATCTCCAAACATATGTAAAACATTTAGTGATAATAAAAACTGTGTTTTCCATCTGATTCATTGCATTAGGTGACTTTAATTTGCTGTGCGTATCTTGGAATGTCATCGATTGTCTTTTAATACCTAGCTCTTCAAGGGATAGTTTCACTGACTTTTTACACGACCTTGCAGATGCCGGACTTTTTCAAATACATAGTATTCAGAATAATTTAGGCAAATGCTTGGACTTAGCATTCGTTATGTGTCAAAATTCTCTTTGTTCCGGAGTGATCCACTGGTACTACCCGAGGATGGCTATCATCCACAATTTGATCTAACTATTGATTCTCCCAGTTATCCTAGCCAAGTTGTCGATAAACAAAACTCTCTTCCTGTTTCTTTCTTGTTTAGGAAGGCTTCTTACAGTAAGCTTATAGCGGAAGTAGGTAACATAAAATGACCCCTAAACACTTTTGATATGGAAAGTAGTGCCCTGCATTATATTTTGTTCATGTGTGTGTCCCTCAATCTCGTTACTCAAAATCATCGTCTAATAGAGGATGGTGCACGAGAGAACTTAATTACTTGAAAAAACCAAAAGACACGGTGGTTAAAGAAATATAAAATAACTGGTATCACAACTGACTATAGTATTTATTCCAATTTTCGGCATAAATATAACCTTAGTAATAAGGAATGTGCCGCGCTGCAACGAAAAGAAAGGACGAAGCCTACAAGGCAACGCTGAGATCGAATGCAACGAGGAGTGTGTGTGAACACTACCGCGAGTTGAAGAGGGAAGCGAGGCGGCTTTTCCGGGCGAAAAAAGAGAGGCAGAAAAGCGTGAAATAAAGGAGCTTGAGATGCTGGCCAAAGGGAATAATGCCCGAGAATTCTATCAAAAAATTCGGCGAATGACAGAAGGTTTTAAACCCGGGGCAAACTCCTGTAAGAATGAGAACGGCGACCTGGTGGCCGATGTTCAGAGAGCACTCAGAATATAGAGGGATCACTTCTCTGCCCTTTTAAATGGAGAAACTGAGCAAGAAACCAGAGAAGATGCCGAACCCGAGCCCACAATCGAAGATGATGGAATTGACGTTCCACAACCCGACTATAATGAGGTGCAAATAGCAATATCCCGATTGAAAAACAATAAAGCAGCTGGCGCTGATGGCTTGCCTGCTGAGCTATTCAAACACGGAGCCGAGGAGCTGGTAAGGCGCATGCATCAGCTTCTATGCAGAATATGGTCGGATGAATGCATGCCTGAAGATTGGAATCTAAGTGTTCTCTGCCCAATCCACAAGAAGGGCGATCCTGCAAACTGCGCCAACTATCGCGGAATCAGCCTTTTGAATATCGCATATAAAGTCCTATCAAGCGTATTGTGCGAAAGACTGAAGCCTGATGTGAACAGACTGATTGGACCTTATCAGTGTGGGTTCAGACCTGGTAAATCTACCATCGACCAAATTTTTACAATACGCCAAATCTTGGAAAAAACCCGTGAAAAGAGAATCGACACACATCATCTCTTTGTCGATTTTATAGCCGCTTTCGATAGCACGAAAAGGAGCTGCCTATATGCCGCTATGTCTGATTTTGGTTTCCCCGCAAAACTTATACGGCTATGCAAAATGACCTTGAGCAACACCGCCAGCTCGGTCAGAATTGGGAAGTACCCCTCCGAGCCGTTCGAAACTAAACGAGGTTTCAGACAGGGTGACCCCCTATCGTGCGATTTCTTTAATTTAATGCTGGAGAAAATAATACAAGCTGCAGAACTTAACCGCGCTGGAACAATATTTTATAAAAGCGTCCAACTGTTGGCATATGCTGACGATATTGATATCATTGGCCTTAACAACCGCGCCGTAACTTCTGCTTACTCCAAATTAGAAAAAGAAGCGGAGAAAATGGGATTGGTGGTGAACGAGGGCAAAACGAAGTACCTTCTGTCATCATGCAAAGAGTCAGCGCATTCGCGCCTTGGCAACCAAGCCACTGTTGGCAGCAATAATTTCGAAATAGTAAAGGACTTCGTTTACCTGGGAACCAGCATTAACACCAACAATAATGTTAGCCTAGAAATCCGACGAAGAATTACTCTTGCAAACAAATGCTACTTCGGACTGAGTAGGCAATTGAAAAGTAAAGTCCTCTCTCGACAAACGAAAATAACACTCTACAAGTCACTCATCGCACCCGTCCTGCTATATGGTGCAGAAGCGTGGACACTAACAACATCTTATGAGGCCGCTCTGGGAGTATTCGAGAGAAAGGTTCTTCGAAAGATTTGTGGACCTCTACGCGTTGGCGACGGCGAGTACCGAAGAAGATTTAATGATGAGCTGTATGAACTTTACGCAGACGCCGACATAGTTCAGCGAATTAAAACACAGCGGCTTCGCTGGCTAGGCCACGTAGTGCGAATGAGCGAAGATGCTCCAGCCCAGAAGGTATTCTTATCGGCACCCGCCGGTGGAAGCAGAGGAAGAGGGAGACCACCACTCCGATGGAAGGACCAAGTGGAGACCGATTTGCGATCCCGCGGTGTTTCCAATTGGCGCCAGTTGGCGCAACGAAGAAACGACTGGCGAGCTATGTTGGACGGTCAAAATCGCCCAGGCGGTTAGATGACCATTTAAAGAAGAAGAATAAGAAATGTTACAAAGATTACATCACTAGAATGAAGGATCAAATTTCTGGCAACCCTAAGGGCTTTTTTGATTTCGTTAACTCAAAACGTAGGGGTAAGGAATTCCCACCCATAATAAAATACAACGAGTTGATGTCAAATGATGATGCTTGTATTGCCGATATGTTTGCAGACTTTTTTAAATCTAACTATGCTTGTTCTGAGAATCCCTTTCGGAACCTTCCACTTACCCATTCACGTTGCCATTGTTGGATTTCAAACTCCCGCCTAGTTTAGCTAGTGATGTTCTTTCACATCCATAAAGTTCTAAAATTTCTTACAATGCTGATACTTACTGATGGGATCCCTACAATTGTCCTAAAAAATTGTGCTGAATTTCTCTTCATACCTCTAACAAACATATTCAACGCGTTTTTGAGGTATGTTTCCTAGGATTTGGAAGGAGTCATGCATTGTGCCTCTCTACAAAAGTGGAAGTAAAACGTGCGTTGTGAACTAAAGAGGCATTGCTAAGTTTAACGTCATACCCAAGCTACTTGAATCTATTATTACAAAGCAGTTCTCGTTTTCAGTATCATCTGCTATCGATCAATCTCAGCATGGTTTCTGCATGGGTAAGTCCACCATATCTAATTTGTTCTAATTCACCACTTATGTTTCTAGCGGCTTCAAGAACAACTTGGAGACAGATGTCATCTACACAGACTTTAGCAAAGCTTTTGATAAAATTGCTCACTCGATTCTATTACTTAAACTTGATCATATGGGATTTCCGCCCTATTTTCTTGCGTTGGACATCATCTTATTTAAAGGACAGGTCACAAAAAGTGATTTTTATAAAAAAGTTTATCTGGCCTAATCGATGTTACCTCTGGTGTGCCGCAAAGCAGCCATCTTTTACCTATTTTGTTTTTGTTGTTCATTAACGACCTTCCCACTATACTTAGGCACTGCAAGTCGTTAATGCATGCTGATGATGTCAAACGGTTTGTTCCCATCAAATCCGCTCAAAGCATGGCATGTATTCAAGCAGATCTTAATAACTTAGTGAGATGTTGTGATGTGAACTACATGGCCCTCAACCTGAAGAAATGCAAATATATGTGTTTTACCAGAAAATTAATACCGGTGCATAGTTACAGTATTGGTGGATACACAATTGAACAGCTATCTCATTGACTTAGGTGTTACAATGCCCTAAACTTGTTTTCAAGTCTCATATTGCGAATAGTCTTAATAGGGCTAAAGGGGTGTTAGCTTTCATTAAGCGATGGTCCAACGAATTCAATGAGACTTATATAACTAAAACACTTTTTACGTTGCTGGTAAGGCCAATTTTGGAATTTGTTTCAATAGTCTGGAACCCGCGTTATCAGATTCACTGTGATAAATTGGAATCGGCAGTTCTTGCTTTTCGCTTTACGTGAATTGCTATGGGAGCCGGTAAGGAATCTTCCTCCCTACTGTAGTCATCTTAAACATATTCATATGCCTGCGTTGCAAAGTCGTCTTAAAATGCTCTGTGTTTTATTTATGGTACAACTATTAAGAGGGCTGGTGAGTGGCCCATATATGCTTGGTGAAGTTATGTTTAATATCCCTACTAGCCCATCTAGGTATTTGCGGCCGATTTTCCTAAGCACTTGCAGATCAAATTTGGAGTTGCATGAACCTTTTCGATGCTTGTGCCAGGACTGTAATAATACCTGCAAGAATTCGCTTTTTTCTATTAGGAGATATCTGTTTACTATTTTAAGTTAGTAGTGGCTTGGAAACATGTCCTTTCCAACCACACCTTAGCGCAGTGCCAAATGTTAGCTATAAGCACCTTATGTAATTGTGTAACATATGTCCTTTCCGACAGCATAATATCACAAATATAATAAACACTTCAACAACCAGACCACGTTTAGATAAGTATACCAGGCTGTACCATAGTCTTGAGCTGGAAAGCAAGAATGGCAGAATTGGAAACGCGTGTTGCTCGGAATCGCGTCCATTCCGACAACATCAACAGCACAACATTTATATATATACGAACATGTGTGTGAGATTCAAACTCTTGTTCTCAGCCTCCGTGTTCGCTGATTCTTTTGAGCTCTTCCTGGCTCAGGTGCCCCCTTCCGGGCACTATGCATCAGCTCCTTACTGAGCTTGCATACAATAAACTTACATATAGTACACTTATACAGGGTGGCGCAAAAGTAATCCTCCTATCAGAAAATGCTATAAATTTTGCGATTGGCCCCTAAAGTCAGTTCTGTTTTGACATTTGTGTAGTAAACACATGCGAAATACACGTTAATGTTACGCTACACTGCTAAAGAACGCGGAATATTGCTGACTATTTATTTGACCAATAATCGGTCGGGGGCAAACGGTTACTGTGAATGGTGAGCGCTACAGAGCAATGGTCAACGAGTTCTTTTTGCCGCAACTTGATGAATTGGGATTGGAAAACATGTGGTTCCAACAAGACGGTGCAACAGCACACACTGCACGTGCCACAACCGATATGCTGAACATCGGAAGCTTACTTTTGCACCACCTTGTACCTGTTTGTAAACTGCTATGTTAAGGAAGTTAAATTTGGATGCTTTATATACTTGTAATATTTATTTATTCATTTTAATTCGTAACCTGTAACCAATTGGTTGCAAACTTCAGAGATATACTTCACTTTATACTCTTCTTTAAATTAACCTCATGCTGTCTGTGTGTACACTTTCACAATTAGTCTGTAAGAATTATTAAATTTTTAGACTATTAAATAAATAAATAAATATCTTGTTCCTCTTCTATACCCTCTTAATTTTAGTGTAACACCTCCAATACATTTCAAATTTACTCTTCCTACCCCCTTTCTTCTCCCTTTTCTTCTGCTGGTACTGACATGTACATTAGGCCGGGTCGATTTGCGGGGAGGCAAAAAAATCGCCCATTGCTCTGTGAAAATCATATTCTAGGGATCAAGATAAGAAACTTTGCCCAAGGAACCATACCTCTAAAACGAATTCTGATGTCCCCCAATTTGGGTCGAACTTTTGGGTAGGGGCAAATTTTGAAAAATCCCACTTTGACCCATTTAGAGTGCTCCAATCGAGTCCAAATGTATGACCGACCCCCACTAACTTTGGAGGCCCGACCCACCGATGCCAGTGGCACACCCCCCTGGAACCCCCCTGGGGATTCACCATACAAACATTTAAAAAAAATCGCCGGTTTTGCACTTTACATGAAAAAATCAGCGAAATGCCTACGTTTTTCCTTTTTGGAGTTTATTTTTCTCTTTAGAAATTTATTTAGTCAGAACATATGTAAATGAAAAAATTAATTTAAATTAGTAATAGAAAAGAAATTAAAAAAAAAATTATTAGAAATTAGCGTTTTTACAACCCTTTTAAAACCAAGGCATCACTGTGATGCATTTACATGTCGTGAACATAGTTGTGTGGGTTTTTTATTCAACCGTTTTAAAAATGAAGGTATCACTGTGACACAATTGCAGATCGTAAAATTGCTTGTGTTGTTGTTTTTAAGCCACCACAAGACACAGCAGGTAGAATTGAAATTACCATTTCATTCTTATTACCTCGTCTCGTAGACCATATATAACGATACAGTTTTTGTGAATGCATTAAGCCTTTGTGAAGAACTCAAAGTGTGAAGTGCTAATTTCAGATACAAAAATATTTCAAAAAAATAATAAGTGAAGTGACCATTCCAAATCAAAAAGTTTACAATGAATCCACCATTCTCTACACCGCAAGATGAAGCAACTACATCAACAACTATCGAAACCCAAATGAGTCATATACCCAAACATATGTTACTGTTTTTGGTGTGTCTACTGATTTAACTGATCTTAATTTACCAACCCATCTGGATATCTTGAGATATTATTTTTACTTAAGAGAACGTGCTAAAACAGAACAAAAAAAGTTTTCCCATAAATCATTCACTATTCTCAAGTACAAGATAAGTTGATTGGAATTTGGGAAAAACTTGGTATGGAAATAATGCTGAAAAAAAGTGTATTTAATAAAATGAATAAATTGCTTGACAAGTATCAAGAGCAAATCAAGAGAAGAAACAACACCCAACAATTTACAGAGTATGTAAAATCTCTAGAAACAATTTTTTACATTGGAGCATGTAAATGCGATTTGAAGGCAGCTCCATGTGCATGCGGCTGGGTTCCCGAACGCTTCAAAGATCTCATGCACGATCAACATAATCAGGGAAGACTAACAATGGATGCATTTATGATGGAAACTGAAGAGCAAGGAGCAACGTCTATGTCATCAATGCCAACATACCAAGATCCCGATGATTCAACATACGTACCGCCACCAGTTCAAGAAGATATGGATAGAACACAAGTTCACAATACACAGAGAGATACGACTTTTTTAACTTTGCCTTGGTATGTGACAGATTTGGTATGCCTGACAGAGTAGCATCAGCATTCTGAACCGCTCTTTTGCAAGATTTTAAAATTAACGATAAGCATGGGAAACCTCTCATCATCGATAAATCGAAAGTTCGCAGAGAAAAAGAGAAATGCAGACAAGAAGTGCTTCGCAAACGGTTAGATGATACCAATTTGTTAGCGTTTTCATTCGATGGCAGAAAAGATGATAGTTTAACGACAGATAAAATTGATGAGAAGTATCATACTAGGATGGTAAAAGAACCTCATCTTGTTATTTTGGGAGAACCCAATTCTGAAATGATTGGTTACGTAAGATTGGAACATGAAACCGCTGAATCCAAAACAACCAAATTAAATGGGTTTTTCAACGATAAAAATATATCACTGGATGCATTAATTGGAATATGCACTGACGGTGAGGTAACAAACACTGGCCCACACGGTGGAATTAAACGACGGTTCGAATTGCTGTTAAAAAGACCATTGCATTGGTTCGTTTGCCTTCTACACTTCAACTAACTTCCGTTTCGACATTTGTTTGAAACTTTGGATAAATCAACCAGCACTGGACCAAGATAGGCAACCGGAAAACTCAGCCGTCAAATCGAAACTTGTGAAACTCTTCCGGTAAGTTATTGCTATCACTCATTTATTATAATTGTCAACCATTTTTAATTATTGTATTATTATATATTTCCAGGTGGTGGACAGCTTCCAGAAAATTGAGTTGCAAAATATGCCCCCTGCTTCAGAAAAAATTGAATTTTCCACCGATTCGATGTACTTATACGACATGGCCCATGCAATTTCTAGCGGCGTGGTTCCGGTGGATCTGGCTAACATCACACCAGGGAAAATTGTACATTCTCGGTGGCTCACCAAGGCCGCTAGATTATTGCGATTATATGTGACAACGGAAAATCCAGATGCAAGTTTAAGAATTCTGGTTGATTTTATAATTAAATGTTATGTGCCAATGTACTTCAATATCAAGTATTACAGCTCTGTCGTGTACGGCAGTGCATTATTTTTCAAGTTCATTGGTTGGTCACGATTTTGTACAACCTCGTTTACGGAAAATTGTCAATCAAGTAATTAAAGATACTTCATATTATGCGCATTCGGAAAATATATTTTTATCAATGTTGTTTGATGATAGGAAAGAAAACCGCGACTGTGCCATCAAGAAAATTCTACGCTATCGCACCGATGTTGACGAGCGAATGGAAGTTAGAGTTTATAAAAAACCAGATATAAACTTTAATTGCACAAGTTATACGGAAATGATCAATTTGAATGATATAAATATCGTATTTGAACCACCATTCACGCGAAGCATTCCGTACGATACATTGAAAGAATATTTAAATCAAGATGATCCACCGTTTAATGATCCAAAAATTCCATCACACATACAAGGAACGGAACGACATGTTCAATTGCTAGCTAGCGTTTCCAAACGGGTTATACCGGAAAATGTAGAGGCTGTTATGGCGACGACATTAGAGAGCCGTGCGAAATTGCCCAGACTTGAGAGTAAAAAAGACTTCAAACAATAATTTTTTTTAGTTTCTTTTCTATAACTCACTTAAATAAATTTTTTCATTTACATATGTTGTTGACTAAATAAATTTCTTAAGAGAAAAAAAAAGATATTATTATAAATAAATATTATTATAAATAAATAAATAAAAATAAAGAAAAAACATAGGCATTTCGCTGATTTTTTCATGTAAAGTGCAAAACCGGCGATTTTTTTAAATGTTTGTATGGTGAACCCCCAGGGGGGCTCCAGGGGGTATGCCACTGGCATCGTTGGGTCGGGCCTCCAAAGTTAGTGGGGTCGGTCATACATTTGGACTCGATTGGAGCACTCTAAATGGGTCAAAGTGGGATTTTTCAAAATTTGCCCCTACCCAAAAGTTCGACCCAAATTGGGGGACATCAGAATTCGTTTTAGAGGTATGGTTCCTTCGGCAAAGTTTCTTATTTTGATCCCTAGAATATGATTTTCACAGAGCAATGGGCGATTTTTAAATCGACCCGCCCTAATGTACATACTTTCGAAGATATATCGAATTAACTTTTGATCCTGGTACTGCTTTCTGTTTCCAAAGTTTTTTGATATATAGAACACATATCTATAAATAAAATATAATTAACTTGAACCAAATAAATCCCTAGATATGCCGAATTGCTACTTTAAATAGCCTGGAGGCTTTGCCAAAAACTAAATATGGCCTGTGTCGTTTCACAGAGATCGATAATAAATTTTAGACCTTAATGAAAATTTGAACGTGGCACCTCCCACTTTTCCAAAATTATGTAAATCTTGACTAAAAGACACATATTTATATCCAAATATCATTGATTTAGACGAAATAAGTTCAGAGTTATGACGAATTGAAATTTTATATAGCCTGGAGGCGTGGCACCACCTACTTTTCTAGAACTATATATAGCCTATGCTTTAACCAGTGATCCCAAGAATATATTGCGAAAGTTTCATAAAGATCGGTTGAGTACTTTGAAAGCCTATAAAGACACACAGAAACACTATCATTTTTATACCCAGCTGTACAGGTATAAAATAAACGAAATAGATATAGCAAAATTCTCCCTACGGGACACTGAGCATCAGCTGACACAGCTTGTGCTGATCATCAGTGTCATAAGTTTTCGGTCGCTCCGCCATCACTTTCTTTGTAGTACTTCATCCATAAAAACTTTCTTTATGGTTTTTGTGGCGTTCTCGTGCACCTCCTTTAGTTTAAAGCAGTAAGTTGTCTATAAGAAATTATAATATTATAATATATGAGTATATCATTATATGAATTATTATATTAATTACCATTGCCTGGCAAAATTCTTCGCCTTGAAATGTTTCTTCGATTTCGAAGAGCGACACAAGGGATTCGACTGGTACCAGGCTCTCTATCTCCCTCATGGTTTCGTCTGCGTTTTCACCCGTAAGTTTACAAATGTGGCGTTCTATTTTCGATGTCACCACTTTTACCTCGCTCAAAACTTTCGCTTCCGCCAAATGTTCTTCTTTGGTGACAATCTGTAATTTCATATGTATATAAGATTGCATAAAGGAATTATAAGAAATATACGGGGTGGGCTATACTTACATTTCCCTCAATTCTTAGCAATTAGGAAGTCATCATTATTTGATTCTCGGCTAATATTTGTTGCTGTGTAAAATGAAATAAATAATTCAAATACAATGTAATGATAAATATGCTGACAATACTTACATTTCGCTCTATGCTCTCAAGTTTTTTATATATTTGATATGGTGTAATTAATTCGTCGTCTTCAGGCTGTGATGGAACATTTTCATGGTTTATTTTCCTTTTTTTTAAACGGAGTTGATGACATCAGCCCATTAAAATTTCCCGGTTTGAAGATGTTTTTTTACAATTGTCGGGTCAGCTGTGAAAAAATGGTGAAATCAGAATCTATAAGAAACTCGCCCTATTATTATAGCCTGATTAAACTTACCAATTGTAACTGGTCTAAGGTATCCGACACCCAGTGTTTCCATGGCACCAACTGTCATGTCGCCTTCACCAATTGTAACCGGTGCGACGTCACCCATGGTTATTTGCGCCATATCGCCGATTTCAATGCCCTCCAAAAAATTTGTGATGCTTAAACTCATGTAAAATAAACAAAAAGCAATAATAATAATTTAAATATCAAAAATATAGCAAAGAATGAGTGACAAGTTAATCAAAATCGTGAAATAAATTATGTAATAGTGCGATAAGTAAATATAAGTACTTGTAATCCATTTCATTAAACGAAAGTTGAACTGTTTCCGTAGAGAGTTGACTTGCAACAAGGATGCCTAACGAAGTGAATGACTGAACAGGTTCATCAAAATAATTTTCGGTTTTTTTTTTAATTTGCAGTGGAATGTTTCGGAAGTTTCTGTTTTATTCACTTTTATTATTTCTAGAGGGCCTATTTTTTTTCTAAAACAGAAGCTATTCCCCTTTTTTTGCTGTTAAGAATAAACTCTCCTGTCTTTTTGTGCTCTACCTTAGGTGTTTTTCTCTCGTTTATTCTTAAAGCCAACTGCTGAGGGATGTTGGAGGGGTTTTTTATAAATTTTTGTTTTTAAGAACTGCATATAGTTCTCAAATTTATATGCGGAAAATGAATCTAAAGGACCTAGTTGCTTAACACTTTCAGATAAATGTAATAACCATTATTATTGAAACTGATCAACTCATCGCCAAAATTGGAAACGAAATCTCTTAACATTTCTTGGGCAACTTCTGTTTCTACCTGGTAAGATCTTTGGCTTGATAGCATTCGAATACCACTATGCAATAACAGAAAATGGTATCAAATGTCCTCACCCACACAATCTTTTAAGATGAAAATGCCGGTGTACATATAATAAAAACTGCCTATATTCGGTTGATTCCCAATAAGAAACGTCATCTAAACTTCTTCACAGACGACTTAATTCGGAAGGCACAAACTGAGCACAGACTAAAATTTGTTGGTTCATATCTCTAACATTTGCTCTTTTTAAAATTAACTTTAATAGTTTTTTGGCTACTCCAAGGTCAACTAAATGCATGGGATCAGGGGAAACTGCGAAATCATTCTAAAACCAGTTTCTTCTAGAATACTTTTCTGCTCCCTGAACTGAGGAATATGATGAGATGGATCCGCTCTCAGATCGAAGCATGCATCTGTTCTGGATTCCCATGGCTCTTTAGAAAAACATATTCGCCTCTCTAAATATCTTTCTTCCTGCCCCTTGGGCGACCAAATTTCCCATTGTGTGTCACAAATGCTTGCTGGAAAATCGCCGGTAAAAACGCGGATATTAAATTTCTTTTGCCACTTCATTGGTTTCTACTTCTAACTCATTTTCCCGAAAAAAATTTACTTCCTCACAGAAATCGGAAAAAATTCCTTAATATTTTATAGTTTTTTAAAACCCGAAAAGCAGGCAATCATGAAAGGGCTGACCTCAGGAAAATCTACAATGGCACCAAGAATATGCCATAAGACTCTACTAGAGCTGGTATTTCAGCCCATCCACCCCTACGTCTATTGAAATTTCTTTCTTATCCTGCAAATAATCAAAAGAATGGGAAATAAAATATTTTTGAATACATACCTAAATACAAGAAATCGCTGTTAGAAATATATTTTCCTAATGGTTTTTCCTTATCAGTTCCCATAAGGGTTTTAGCACAGAGAGGTAGTTCCTTGACATCTACATTTGGCAATGTATGCAAAAGGTCGTCAAGGGCGTTGCGGGAAATATTTTGGCGTATTGCCCAATTTTTAAGTGCCTCAGAGCTTTTATTCGGAAGGGCCTGCTCTATTCCTGCTCTTCAGCACCAGCATCACTTTCGTCAACGAAATTGGTTTCATCATCCATGGTGGAATTATCCGAACTGTATCACTTCATTTTCTACTGCCACACATTCCACTGATTGAGCAGATTGTCGAATCCTTTTGTACATTTGTACATTAGATTCGAAAACCTTTTCTTCGCTGAAAATAGCGCTTATTCATTCTAAACACTTATTTTTTTGTAGAACTTTAATTTTTTATTTCTTTATTTAGTTATTGCAATACTGTTCACTTGAACATTTTAATTTTGTTTGATTTGTTTTTAAAAAAACACTTCACAAACCACCGTTATGTAACGGTACGAAATAATGTAGATAGATACTGAGTTCCATACATTAAAGTTCTAAGAATAAACAGAGGGATCGATTAACAAACTGAAAATTCGTGCGAGATGTTTACTTGGAGCGGCCGTGGCTCAAAAGTACCGCAGTCGAATTTAGGTGAAAAATATATAATTGCATACACAAATATTTAACCTTTTTGAATGTTGGGGACAATGGTCGAAAATCCTGGGGTGGCCGGGGCAATGTGTTCTCCTCGATAGTCGCTGAAAAAGTAGACGGTTGTCCAATCGAGGACAACTGTTGAACCCGAAAGTTATCCTCCGGTTTTAAGGGAAGGTGAACCCACACATGCACACCCCCATGCATATATATGTGGGCTGACAAAACACGAATATGCATGCAGCCACACACAGGTGGGTGGCTTGGTGTGTGTGATTGGAAGGGCGCTAAAACTACATTAGGGTGGCACATGTTTTGTTTTTTTGGAATTTAGGCATCTCGCCTTAACAGAAACCCTGCACACAGGTTACTTCCCAGCCAAGGTAGGTTGCTTCCAAAATGAGACTTTTTTAGATATCGAAAGACGTATAAAATTAGTTAATTCAATAATAAAAACAGATACGATGAGGAAATTTGGTAAAATGTGGCGTGGCACCGCCCACATATGAGTGAACAAATCTTTAAATTTCTGCTGCTAATTTTTAGAACCGTTCATGCTAGAATAACTAAACTTGCTAGGGGGCATACTTTTGTTGTGATACATGCACCTATAGAAAACAAGCGAAATCCCCTTTCACCCACGCCTAGTTTTTCATAAAAGTTATCTGAGTCGAACAACTTCCAAATTCGACTCTTGCTTACTTTAAGTCTTGTTGCCATTTGCCTACTTCGTATAAAATAGGCGGTTTTCAGTTATCTACCCTAATACTACACTTACACAAATCGCATTTCCCAAATGACTGATTCCATCGCATTTCCGTTTTACTATGTATGG
This sequence comes from Merzomyia westermanni, assembly GCA_949987695.1. Taxonomy (NCBI): domain Eukaryota; kingdom Metazoa; phylum Arthropoda; class Insecta; order Diptera; family Tephritidae; genus Merzomyia; species Merzomyia westermanni. The sequence goes on along the minus strand of OX465292.1, from coordinate 133,835,146 downwards.
CATTGCCAATGACATTGCTAGTTTATGCAAATAGCATTTACGCTTTGTATGTTTTTGAGTAAGCATCCAATTCGGATCTGTTTCGTTATATATAATATATGCATTCAAAGCAGATATATCGATTATGTTGGAAAATACAGCCATAGTCCATCGATTATTTTTGCGTTTGCAGCTGCAGCAGCTGAGCATTTTACCAACAGTATCTACATCTCCCTTCGTTGAGTTATAATAAGAGATTATTTCAGGCAACTCTTTGGAGTAATTCGCAACATTAGGTGTGTGATGCATTGTGCTCATAACAATTGTACATTTATTTTTGTGACTAATGTATGAAACGAAACTGGTAACAGGCGTAAATGCAAAAGTTGATTCATAAAGCGCGATGTTTTTACAGAGCAAAAGTTTTGGAGGAATAGACCTTTTATTTCTACGCATAGTTCCAACTACCGCCATGTCCTTTTGTAACAATTTTTGTCCAAGGGAGTGTCATGAAAAAAAGTTGTCCATGGTTACGTTATGTCCTTTTAGTCCATGAACTAAATCAAGAACTACCCATTCCCCTTGATTCCTTTCGACAATACCTGTCACAATTTTTTCCAAATATGGCTGTGGTTTCGATGGTATGTATTGACGAAATTCACGTCGACCATGAAATCCAGCAATTCCTCATCTACAGTGACATTATCGTTCGGATTGTATAATGTGGTAAGCCTCTCAGACCACTTTTCCCAAAGGTTTCGAATTGATGCCAATGGGTTCTTTGACTGCGTCGTGTAAGCACATCATCGAAACGAATAATTTTGTGTATATATTAAAATGTTCTTTCAGACATGATTAATCGAAATACTGGTCGGCCAATATTTTCATCAAATAAATCGTGCAAAGTTTAATTTCTGGATCTGAAACCACAAGGTAGATATACACGAACTTTATTTCAAAACTTTTGCCACTACCATACTCACTTGTATACACCGGCCAACAATAATATAGCTAGGTACGCATGAAATAGTTCCTCATCAATTTCGATATGGATGTGTTTCACTCTGCTTGATGCATATCTGGGTACACCTAAAAACCAACAGACTTCATTTCATATCATCAAACAAAAATTAACTACCAACCTGGACGTAACTTGATGACGTTTTTACCACCCAATCTACGAGTGACGTAGGCCTCACTGCGCCAATTATTTCCATCTTTTGAAACATACAATGAATCAGCATCAGAGTTATTGTCAAAATTATCATCCAACTCCGATAAATCGCTTTCAGAAGAACTGCTTTCTATCTGCACCAGATCCAGAAACATAGTCATTTTCTTCGCCTTCATCTAGTGCCTCTCTTACTAGTTCTTCGAGAGTTAAAAACTTTGCACGTGACATTATTTTTCTTGATGACCACTAATTATTTTGCAAAAACTGTGAAAGCACCACAATAACTGAAGCACAAAGAAATTTTCACAAATCGCGGTCCAAATCCAAAGCAACGTAGCAAAAAAACATACGAAATATCTCATGTATCAAAAATAATATATAGCTTGAATTATGAATTTTTAGATTTTCTCATGGGCTACTTGTTCAATTTTTGCGAAATATGTTTTAAAATAACAGCAGCAGCAAGATAAAAAAAGTAACGAAGAATCGGGTAGATAAACTTCATTTAACGAAAGTTATGACCTCACAGAAAAGGAAATGTATCATAATTCCAACTGTTTAAGTGACTTTCGTCCCTTAAATGGAACGCACTCCTGCGATCCTCAAGCCCGTAATGCAACCCTGCATACCTTAGCAGCGAACACAACACTGTGTTCGCAAGGCCCGTCATGCATCCCTGCATGACCCTGTCAAAGGAAGCATCCCTGCTTTCCTTCGAACTTCCAGTGTTGGAAACACTATAAAAGCGCTGTGCGCATATGAACTCTCTCTCTTTTACATTTTCATCGGAACGCGCCTGTCGCATCTGCAATCAACAGAGGTAACTATCATCAACGCGGGACCTTCAACCTTCGCAATCAACCATCCAGGCAGTGCGCGGTTCATTAATTTCTAGTTTCAATTTTTCTATTAATTTGTTTAATTAATTGATATAAACTTAAATATCTTGAATTTCCATTTATTTAAAGAAAGGATATTGCATTTTTCCATTGCATTAAATTATTCTTAATCTCTCAAGAAAATCGTATTGTACATTGAAGTACCGAATAATTGAAGTAAATCGTTGTTGTTAGTATTAAGTTGCCAATAGAAATTCGCGTTTCATTTGTTAGTGCAATCTCCCACTTGTATTTACCCCCAAATACAAGCCGAGTGAAAACTCCCTTCACTCCTACCTATTCCTTATCATCAATTTGAACATGGTCCTTACGAGCCGAATTTGACGGCACAGGAATACACCTAACCATTAAAAACTCTATTGGCAACGCGAATAACTTCGAAGGAAAACAACCGCAATACAACACTGCTTGTTGAGCCTTTTGCGCTGCCCACGCATTGCATTTTCAACCACCAACGCGAACGGCAGCAGATCGGCAAGCGATACAAGTGTGCAAAAAGAAAAGTTGAAAAGTGTGCGCGAAACTAAAAGTTTATTTTAATCCGTTGTGTAAAAGTAAAAGTGAAAACGCTTTTAAAACAGTGAGTAAAACTAAAATTCGGTGAAAATAAAGACAACATACATAAAACATATTATTTGCACAAAGCTGCCGCTGCCCAACGTGGGAATATATACCAGCAAACACACCGGTGGAGTCACCTGTAGCCGGTACAACCAAAGGAAACCCAAATCCTGCCCAGAGTTTAGGGCCAACGTGGGACTGTACCCCAACCCCAAAAAAGATGAGTACCCCAAAAAATTACAAGTAAGTGCCGTTATATTTTCATATACCATTCCTCTAACGGGACTCATATATATACATATATATGCATTCAAAAAGCTATTTGCGCCAAGAAATTCGGTTCTGTTTAAGTTACCAGTCGGTTGTTTCCAACCCACAGCTTAGGCATATATATACATAAATTAATACACAACCCTTTGTATATTCATTTCTCGTGATTTTTCAACCAAATATTGTTTCATTCGCACTGACCATATTTTCCCGGTTGCGCCGGTAAGCATTTATTTTGTTTCCTTTTCTACTTGGTCAAGTGTGCTAAAATTCTAGTTCGTTGCCTGCCCATGGTTAACTATACCCATCCCTTTTCTGCACTCATATACCTACATATAAAAGTGACACTAGTGATAAAAGCAAGTAAACAGAACTAAAAAGGCAAATAGTTTGTGGTTTTCATTGTCTTCTACAGTGCAATTATGCTAAATTTTCAAAGGTGTTCTCATACGCCTTTAATATTTACTTAACAAATTTTGTGCAAAGTGGTGATTTTATTGATACATACGGGCAAAGTCCATTTGTATACAACTGCAAATCGCTTTGCTATTTGAAATTCGCTGCGCAACCTGCTTGGTGCAGACATAGAGTTTTGCTTCTCTATCTACCCTTACTTTGCTTACAATCCCTTCAATATATCTATACGTTTGTCTGAAATTTTCGTACATATCGACATACGTACATATAAAAAGGAATTCTGCCTGCTCTTTTCGTTTCGCTGCTCGCGTCAGCGTAGATTTGTTTTTTGTTTTGGTTCTGTCGACGACAAACCTAACAAAAATCCCATTAAGAATTTTTCAATTGAAAACCCATTCCCAGTGGTGAACAAACATAAATATTAAAGAACAAAAAAGTCTTTACATTTGAGGGCAGATTTCGGTATTGGTATATATGTATGTACATACGTTAAGTAGTTCCCCCCGCTACTATCCCCAGTAGCGTAACCCAGTAGCAACATAAAATCAGTCATAAATATTTGATGAATCAGTTAATATATACGGTGATTTTTTCTCGTTTGCATTTAATGCTATTATCCCCAATAGCATAAACTAATCGTTCATCAAAGTCTACTAAAACTTAAAGTGCAAGTTTTCTGTGCTAGTGCTACTTACGCGATTCATTTAATATGTTTGTGTCCAAAATTCCTGAAGGCGTAACTATACAGGGTGCATAAATCCTTCAACCTACTAATAAGATAACTAATATATACAATAGGTTCTTTCACGGCTACCATACCCAGTAGCGTAAATAAATATTAACCCAAATATTTTGTTTTCGTTTGCCTTTCATGCTATTATCCCCAATAGCATAAATTAATCGTCAGGCAAAATTTACTAAACCATTAAATGTAAATCGTACACACCGACTGGATTTATTTACAATTTTGCTTTCAAAAATTCATCCGAGTGCATCTATACAGGGTGCATAAATCATTCTACCTATTAGCACAGTCACTAATTTCTAGTTTGTTTTACTGCTCGATACCCAGTACCATAATTAAGTCGCTTAACCAAGTCCGTTTAAAAAGCAAGTTTGAGTCTTCCCAACCCCACCAAAACCCAGTGATAATTAAAATTAATCCTCCAAACACATTTGTGAAGCTTATTTCCAATTGTATCGATTTGGTTCACGCTGCTATACCCAGCAGCATAATCAGTACAGAACTCTCTCAATCGTTTTCCAATCTTAATCTTAGTTACACCCGATAATACTGTCAAAACCTTCAATCATGGCCACTGGTTCAACCGTAATGGCAGAATTCATATTCTGTTCAAATGATTTAATGAATTTTTGTTCTCGTTTTGAAAAAGAAGATCCTGAAGAAAATACTGACACCTTATTGGATGTTAAACTTCAGGATCTAAACAAACGTTGGGAGAATTTACAAATCTCTTATAAGAGCGTCTGCCTCGAAGACGAAAAACAAGTGTCCATCGATTTTAAAGACGAAGCAACAAACAAGTTCCAAGTATGTACTGACAGCTTCTATATATGTAAATCCCAAATTATCGATCAGCTTAAGTCCTTTCATGGCACTACTCCCGATAAAAATGTAACTGCTAGACATTCCTTGTCTTTTGTCGATAACTCGATTCCATGCATAAAAGTGCCCCCATGCGATACACAGATTTTTTATGGTAGTTACGAGGAGTGGCCGAGCTTCCGTGACATGTTCACGGCAGTGTACCTCAATCACCCAAAACTAACCCCAGCTCAAAAACTATTTCATCTGCGAAATAAAACTCGGGGAAAGGCAGGCCTTATAGTGAAACATTACAAACTCTGTGATGAAAACTTTTCACTGGCCTGGGAAGCACTTAGAGCCCGTTTTGAAAATAAGCGGATTTTGATCGATAACCAATTGAAGACCCTCTTCAACATTCCCCCTGTTACATCCGAAAATAGTGAGGGAATTCAGAGAATACAGAGTACAATAAATGATTGTCTTTCTTGCCTTACTTCTCAAGGGGTTTCCGTGGTCGAATGGGATCCGATATTAATTTATCTATGCTCCACAAAACTCCCAGAAGACACGCTCTCTCTTTGGGAGCAATCCTTAAAATCAAGGAAAGAGTTGCCCGACTGGTCCCAAATGGACTCCTTCCTAACTAGTCGGTATGAAGTAGTTGAACGATTGCACAACTACAAAACTTCCAAACCTCGCCACTCTTCCAACCCAAAGACTCCAACTAAAGTGCAATCTTACCTCTCTCAAGAACAAGTGACGTTCACTTGTAAACTTTGCAAAAATAATCATGCTCTCAAATCCTGTCCGAAATTCCGTAACTTGGCAGTTTCCGATCGAACTAAATTCGCCGAGAAAAATGTTTATTGTACCAACTGCCTGGCATATAACCACACACTTACCAACTGTCAAAGCGTTTTTAGATGTCTTCATTGCAGACAATCGCATCACACGATGCTTCATCCTAAACCACCTATAAAATCCGCACCTAAGTCAGCAAATGCGACTTCATCCGCAAAGCCAACCACAAAAGCAACCCCCCTGTTGCACACCCACTCTACCGAACTGCCGAATACCCCAAGGCATCCAATATTCAACATAACCCAAGGCAATTGCGATGAATCTCCATCCACCTCTGCTGACAGTGCGTCCAGAATCCAAGCTAACTTCTCAGCAAACCATGAGAAGACGCTGCTTCCCACCGCCCGAGTGCACATTGAGCACATGGGCACACTTTTCACCCTAAGAGCCTTAATCGACCAAGGCTCGCAAAAAACCTTCATTTCCGAGAAGGTACAGAAACGCTTAAATCTTCCTACTTACCGGGAAGATTATGCAGTAACCGGGATGGGCAGAATCGTTGTAGAAAAGGCGAACAAAGTCTGTCAACTAACTCTAATCTCCAAACGTTATGACACAAAAGTCGTTACCCAAGCGATTGTGCTTCAAAAGCTCACAAGCTTTTTACCAACATTCTCTATCCCTAAACCCAATCCAACAGACATTAAGGATCTAGATCTCGCTGATCCTTATTTCTTCACTCCTGGTCCCATAGATATGGTGATCGGAAGCGATCTCATACCGAAGATCCTTCTTCAAGGAATTCAACACCACATCCTAGGCAGTCTCCTCGCTCAAAACACAATTTTCGGGTGGTATTTGAGCGGACCCATGCAACCCACTTCTTGTTCTACCTTTCATACGTACGCTGTAGAAGATACTAATGAAAACCTCAATATTCAATTGAAGAGGTTCTGGGAACTCGAGGAACTGCCCGAATCTCGCCTATCTTCTGACGAAGATTCATACTGCGAACAGTTCTATCAAGACACCACGGTTAGGCGAAGTGATGGCCGATATATAGTTCGGCTACCGTTCAAATCGAAGTTTCCATCCAACCTGGCCCTGGGACCATCCCGTTCCCAAGCTATGCGACAAGCTATCCGAATGGAGCATATGCTCAATAAAAATCCCACCCTCAAAGAAGAATACAACCGCGTTCTAGAAGAGTACCTCACCCTCGATCATATGAGGCAAATCGCTCCCGATGAGGTGCACGAAAATGGACATTATCGTTCATACTATCTTCCACATCATTCAGTTGTTAAACCAGACAGTAAGTCTACGAAAGTTCGTGTGGTATTCAATGCCTCCAAACCCACGGCATCTGGTATTTCACTAAACGATATACTTCATATCGGTCCAACCTTGCAAACAGATCTTCTATTTGTCATTTTAAATTGGCGATTGTATAAGTATGTCTTTAACGGTGACATACAAAAAATGTACCGACAGATTCTTCTCCACGAAGATGATCAACCGTATCAACGAATTCTCTTTCGAAGAAACAACGAGGATAAACTATCTGATTTTGCCCTGAAGACAGTGACATTCGGAGTCAACTGCGCGCCTTATCTTGCAATTCGGACTTTGCATCAACTAGCAACTGATACCAAAGATTCCCATCCACTAGCGAAACAAATTTTAACCAAAGAAACCTATGTGGATGATGTCTTATCTGGAGGTCACGATATTCCATCGTGTTTAAACGCTCAAACTGAACTCATCCATTGTTTACTTTCAGCTGGGTTTCCTCTCCGGAAAATTACAGCAAACCATCCTCAACTTTTAAATCAAATTCCTGCAGATCACCTTCTCGACTCTGACTTCCTGAAATTTGATTATTCCAGTTCTACCAAAACGCTTGGTATACGATGGAACGCGTTAAACGATTCTTTTTCATATTCAGTTGAATACTTGACACCACCCTCCAGCGCCACAAAACGCCAAATTTTATCCTCAGTCTCGAAACTTTTTGACCCCGCAGGATGGCTATCGCCCATTCTTATTCAAGCGAAAATACTCTTGCAACAAATTTGGTTAGAAGGTACGGAATGGGACGAGTGTGTCAAACCCCTTTCACTTCAAAAGTGGCACCAATTCGTAACCGATTTGCCCACAATCGAACAAATCCAAATTCCTAGATGGACAGAATTCTCGCCTAGTAGATCAATTCAAATCCATGGATTCTGTGATGCTTCAGAGAAAGCATACTGCGCATCCGTTTACATTCGGTCGCAATCAGCCAATACGGTATCCTCTCACCTCCTGTTTTCAAAAACCAAGGTAGCACCACTACAAACAGTGAGTCTCCCACGCCTAGAATTGTGTGGAGCAGTCTTATTATCTAAATGCATAAAAAGGGTTATTACTCAATTATCTCTTGATGGTGCAAACGTCTTTCTTTGGTCCGATTCGTCTATTGTACTTGCATGGCTCGAAAAACCATCATGTACGTGGAAGGTATACGTAGCCAATCGTACGTCAGAAATCATTAAAAATGTTGGAAATGTAAAGTGGCGGCATGTTACCACTAATCACAACCCGGCCGACCTTGGAACAAGAGGTTGTAGACCACAGGACCTAGTACTTACCGTCGTCAGAAGTTATACCTATTCCAGAGTGTTCTATTGCCATTATCATTGGCGAAAATTTTTCTGGCAATCCAGCTGTTGAGTACTGGCCGTTAGTTAACGAACGAGCACTACATTGGTAACGTACGTATAAGGCGTGACAGTCAGTGACAACGCATATCGTGCATCTCTAGGTAGATGCTATCTTTGACAGGGGATTTTTGATATAAAAGAAGAGGAACACAGACAGTCTCGATGACTGAGATTGAATTGATTTTTGTTTGTATAAATTGAAGTGAATTAATAAATTGAAGATTTTGTAGTATACACCTTAAATACAGAATATTCAATACTGGCGACGAGGATGGGATCCTTCCCATCATATTAAAATTCATTTCAACAAACAACATTCGCATAAACTTCTGTAAGAAATCGTAACACGCCATAATGCAGTTATGGCTCACACATGTACATACTAGTGCATTCAAGAATTTTGTACTGACTTCGGCAACAAAACTGTAACATTCGATAGTGCAGTTAGCACACAATTCTACAGTTAGTAGTTGGCACATGCGGTTAACCTGCAACGCCGATGTCACTTAAAAAAGAGTCCGAGTTAGCTGAGCGTTTGCCAAGCCACGACACACCATCTACTTCGAGGAAAGTAACCACAGCAACAACAACATACGCAATGACATCGTTAGGAACGTTGGAGCCATTCGACATCAACCATCCGGAGAACTGGAAAACTTATTATGCGAGATTCGAGCTGTTCCTTCAGGCCAATGACGTACAGGTGGCCGAACGACAAAAGGCAATTTTTTTGACGTTAGCCGGCGCAACGCTTTACGACCTCCTGGCGTCATTGGCATCTCCCAAAAAGGTGAGTGATCTTAAAATTTCTGAAATAGAGGTCATTCTAACTAAGCATTTTTGCCCCCGACCATCGGAAATTGCATCATTCTACAAATTTCACAAACGCGACCAAATGCCAAACGAGTCCTTTGCGGAGTACGTAGCTGTACTGAGAAGATTGGCAATTGACTGTAATTTCGGTAATGCCTTGGACCGTATGCTTCGTGACCGTTTGGTGTGCGGATTGAGGGACGAATCTCTTCAGCGCAGCCTTCTTGCGGAAAGTGACCTGCAACTACAAAAAGTAATCGAAAAGGCTTCAACCGCAGAAGCTGCATCTAAAAACGTGTTGGTAATTCGACAGCCGGAACATGTCAACCAAATAACTAAACGGAATCAACAGCATTCTAAGAAAAATAAAAATCAACGGAGTACTAGTACAGTAAAACCATGTAATGGATGTGGAGGCGCACATCCTCGATCACAGTGCACTCACAAAGAATCAACATGTTCAGCGTGTGGTCTCAAAGGTCATTTACAACGCGTTTGTCGCTCGACCAATCATAACCAGGCAACGGACCGCCCCACAAGCTTCTCTAAGAATCGGAACCAACAGAACAAATCGAAACCACAAGCGATAAATCAAATATCGTGCTCAACAACTGGGAAAAAATCAACAACGGTAACTATCAATGGGAAGCCGTGTGTATTTGAAGTGGACTCAGGTTCGGACTATACTATAGTGTCATCTAACACATTCGATAAGTTGTGGCCTACGGCTAAGCCAGTTCTATACGAGTGCGGTCTCAAGTTGAGGGACTTTCAGCATAATGGCGTTCCTATCAAAGGCACTGTAGATGTCGAAGTTGTATACGACAAACGTAGAATAAAACACTTACCCCTTCTAGTGGTAAACGGGAATCAAACTAATGTGTTAGGGTGTAACTGGTTTGATGTTTTGGGCATAAGTATTCAGGGGGTCCTAAATATCGATGAGTCCCGCAACCTAAAAACGGTGCTAAAGAAATTCGACCATCTTTTTTCAGCGGAACTAGGGAAATTCAAGGGGAAATCAGTTTCGTTACTTGTCAAAGATTGTGTTGAGCCAATCAGACTTCCGGTACGGCGAATTCCCATTGCTATACGTAGTCTTGTGGAAGCTGAGCTTAACAGATTGTGCTCACAAAAAATTCTCGAACCTGTTGAATATTCTGACTGGGCAACCCCTATAGTACCGGTTACCAAAAGCGATGGGTCGATCAGAATTTGTGGCGACTACAAGTCGACGTTAAATAAAGCACTCCTGCCGCACAATTTCCGAATTCCTTCCATAGGCTCGCTTCTTTCTTCAATTGAAGGAGGCAAAATTTTTGCAAAACTAGACCTAGCCCAGGCGTACCAACAGCTTGTCGTGGACGAAAAATCTGCCATGATGCAAACTATTATCACTCATAAGGGGGCATTTAAAGTAAATAGACTCCAATTTGGCGTTTCGTCAGCACCAGGAATTTTCCAAAATTTTATTGAAACACTTCTTCGCAACATACCTGGCGTCCTACCATATTTTGACGACGTAGTCATAATGGGATCAACCGAATCAGAACTGTCAGATCGTTTGGGGGAAGTTTTAAGGCGTTTTGATGAGTCGGGCTTACGTCTTCGGGGAGACAAATGTAAATTTGGCGTCCCTACTGTTAATTTTTTGGGGTACAAAATCGATAGTTTTGGCATTAGACCATGCCCAGAAAAAATTAAATCTATACAAAATGCTCCTGCACCAACAGACAAGAAGCAGCTTCAGGCATTCCTCGGTCTGTTAAACTTTTATCATACTTTTCTTCCAAATAAAGCTACGATTGCGGAACCCTTACATCGTCTTCTAGAAAAAAATAGAAGTTTCATTTGGAAGAATGAGCATCAGTTAGCCTTCAGTAAACTAAAACATTTAGTCACCTCTGATAGTGTCCTTATACATTATGATGAAAAATTACCCTTAACACTCGTTTGTGACGCCTCGCCGTATGGTGTCGGTGCCGTACTAAGCCACATTTTACCTGATGGGTTGGAGAGGCCAATAGCTTTTTATTCGAGAACATTATCGAAGCCGGAGCGGAACTACGCTCAAATCGATCGCGAAGCAACTGCTTTAGTAGCAGGCGTCAAGAAGTTCCACGACTACCTGTACGGACGAAAGTTCACCTTGGTTACTGACCATCGTCCTCTTCTAGGAATATTCAGTCCCACAAAGCAGACGCCTATCATTATATCGCCTGTAATGCTTCGTCGAAGCACGTTTCTGAATGCCTACACGTTTGACCTTGTATATAGAGAGGGAAGGAAAATGGGAAATGCGGACTGCCTAAGCCGTCTGCCCGTCCAAGATGAATGCAGCAAATCCAATCATGGGGAAGTTCTTATGATTGAAATGGCTAGCTCGCAAATTATAAATGCCAAAGACATAGCAACAGCTACGACTAAAGATGCACTACTCACGAAAGTCACCAGCTGGGCGTTAAGGGGGTGGCCGTCATCCATGCTGCGGGAAGACAAAGCTTATGCATATTATGTGCGGCGAAATGAAATCAGTACCCTCAAAGGTTGCCTTCTCTGGGGAAACAGAACGATTGTTCCTCAGACTTGTCGGAAAGCTATCTTGGAAGCGTTACATTCAGGACATCCTGGCATCGTTAAAATGAAAGCATTGGCTAGAAGCTATTTCTGGTGGCCAAAAATGGACACTGAAGTGGAAAACATGGTAAAAACCTGTGCACCGTGCCAGCAGACCCGTCATGAGAAAGCCCAGGCACAACCCCACATATGGGAAACAGCAAAGAATCCATGGTCGCGTCTACATGTAGATTTTGCGGGACCTTTCCAAGGCAAAGTATTTTTCCTGACTGTTGATTCTTATTCAAAATGGTTGGAGGTACACATTGTTAAGTCCACGTCATCACAGTGTGCTATTAAATCGTTGAGATCGCTTTTCGCAACTCATGGTATACCGGATGTCATCGTGTCGGATAACGGAACAGCGTTCACGTCTTCAGAATTTGAAAATTTCATGACCAATAACTTAATACGACATGTCAAATGTGCACCTTTCCACCCATCGTCTAACGGACAAGCAGAGAGGATGGTGCAGACCACGAAGGACTTCCTTAAGAAGCTTCCCGCAAACTCCGATTTTGATCTGCATCTGGTTCGGTTTGTATTTAATCAACACATCAGTCCACATGCAACAACTGGACGTTCTCCGGCCGAACTTTTCTTTAATCGTCAGCTCAGAACTTACTTTGATAAAGTTCACCCGCATGAGCTGTCAAACGTCGAGGACAATCCTATTGTCAAGCAATCATTCAGCGATGCCGACCTTGTCTGGATTCGTAATTATTCAACCGGTCCTAAGTGGATAAAGGGGCGCATATACGCAAGAACCGGTCCCGTCTCATACAAGGTTCGGATGGAAGATGGAAGAGTAATTAAGCGCCATTTGGACCAGATTAGAAGTAGGGCAGTCACGGAGGGGGCAGAGATGGACATTGAGGAAGACGATTCCGGAAGTAGAAATAACCCAGACAGTAATTCGGGGTTAGTCTCCGTTAACGGATCTGCCGAAGACACTGTTGACCTTAGGGCTAACTCACCCACTGCGGAATCACCATCACCAACAGCACCTGGCACCTCACGACCACCACTAACCTTGTTACCGAACTCGCCGACTGGTAGTGTAGATCGATCACCTCCTATTCGACAGCAAACACCACGGCGATCAAATCGACCTAGGAAGGTTCCAGAATTCTATTCTTCCGCTGGGCGTTAAGGGGTGTTGAGTACTGGCCGTTAGTTAACGAACGAGCACTACATTGGTAACGTACGTATAAGGCGTGACAGTCAGTGACAACGCATATCGTGCATCTCTAGGTAGATGCTATCTTTGACAGGGGATTTTTGATATAAAAGAAGAGGAACACAGACAGTCTCGATGACTGAGATTGAATTGATTTTTGTTTGTATAAATTGAAGTGAATTAATAAATTGAAGATTTTGTAGTATACACCTTAAATACAGAATATTCAATACCAGCTAAACGTAAAGAACCTACCCACTCGTCGGTAATCTGAAAACCTGTACCATCCAATCTCTGTGCTGTTTCAACCACTTGAGTAACATATGTTGTCATTGAATCACAATTTTCCATCCGTAACGAGATTAAGTGTCGCAGCAAAGATTTGATGTAGTTAACCTTCCCTTCGAGTGCCAACAAATTTTCCGCCGCAAAACACCATTCATCATAATTTTATCTGCCTTTCAACTTCGGCACGCTTTGAATATAATTGTTCGCCATTATTCCAAAAAAAAATTCAGTTAAATTATTTTTCTTTAAACTAATTCAAGAAAGTCGTGAGGCCCATAACCTATTAATAAGAACACGTGAATACTTATTGACGGTCGTACTTCAAGTGACCTTTTTATTCAGCTTTTATACATATACATACATAGTATACTTATTTAAGTAAACATCAAATTATTTTGATATTACCGGACTTATGAAATAAATTAACAGTTAATACCCCACTGCAAAAGCGAAGTGGTATATCTTTTTTGATATTTATACCTTTCATGAACATGAAATGTTTGTAAGTATACTGAAATGATCAGGAGGATGAGCTGCGTCGATTTAGCCATGCCCGTCTCTCGATACGTCTATCTGTCTGTCTGTCTGAACGCAAATACGAACTGAAAGTATTAAAATAGAGCTGCGTAAATTGGGATGACATAATAGAACACTAATGGGTATATAATGTTCGGTTCCACCCGAACTTCCTTACTTGTTTTCGGATAAAGTTTTGCCGAATCACATTAAGGAAATCAAAGACACTACTTTTATAAATTTATATAATAAAATAAACAAAAATAAAGTCTCTCTCTCAGAAGGTACTAAACCTTATTTACATATATGTACACATTACTCTTTTGGATTTGCTCGCTTCGATTCCATTTGTGCCGACGTTTTCCTTATCCTGCATTCCCTGTTACCGCGCTCTCGAATCAGCAAAAAGCTTGCACACAACAAGGCAATTGAAAATAAAACGTTTTATTCTCTCAAAGAGTTACAAGACAGTAAGCCTGGGTCGCGGGACTAATTTTTTAGCGTTGATATCATGAAGCCAGCGCTATAGCCGGTATTAGCGCACGGCGTTAACGCAATTGCGTTAAGTGCTTTTTTGGCGCAATGATACCATATTCTTCTTCTTTAAATGGTTATCTAACCGCCTGGGCGATTTTGACCGTCCAACATAGCTCGCCAGTCGTTTCTTCGTTGCGCCAACTGCCGCCAATTGGAAACACCGCGGGATCGCATCTCCACTTGAGCATCTTCGCTCATTCGCACTACGTGGCCTAGCCAGCGAAGCCGCTGTGTTTTAATTCGCTGAACTATGTCGGCGTCTGCGTAAAGTTCATACAGCTCATCATTAAATCTTCTTCGGTACTCGCCGTCGCCAACGCGTAGAGGTCCACAAATCTTTCGAGAGAAAGGTTCTTCGAAAGATACAATATTGCTAGGGGCGCAGTTTATGAGACATCACCGAAAACTAATGCAAAGCGTTTGGAGGGGGTAGCTAAATACACGTATTCATGCCAGCATAAAGAATCCGACGGCAGAGTGTAACTTTTTTTACCCATTTAAAATTAATGGACAAAAGGCAAATTATTCAACCTGAAACGCTTCTTTGGGCATACCTCTCAACGTTTTTGATAGCACCTTCGTAGCTGTAGCGCCTGGCGTCACTGGCGCTGCTAACATTATTTGTGATACCATAACGCCATGACGCCAGCAACGTCAGAAACACCTTCAGCTCAATGGTGCCAGTGGCGCCACTTCTGTGCAGCGAGAATAGAGTAAAACATAAACTCAGTGGCGATGGCAGCGCCAGAAACACATTCAACTCAATAGCGACAGTGGCACCACTCCAGTACAGCGTTGTTTAGTGTTTCTGGCACTACTGGCGTCATGGCGTTACCGAATCACAAATAAAGGTATCAGCGCCAGTGACGCCAACACCGGTATCAGCGCAATTCCGTGAAGCCTCGCGGCGTTGCACACCCTCCAAGCCATCTTTATGTCTATTTGCGCAACTGAAGCGGAATATAAACAAATGTATGATTACAAAAAAGGCAGACTCATCTGTTGCTGTTGTTGTTGTATCGACTATTTAATCTGCCTAAAATATCACCTCCCTTACCCAGCATTGTCATCAAGCTCTTCTAGCCGGAGTCCCAGAAACCTCGCGGCTTCAACAGGGCTGGACCAAAGTGAAATTGCTGTTAAAAGAGTAGGCTCAGTTGAGCAGGTGAAAAGATGGTTAGTGTCATGGGAAGACACGCCGCATGCCGGGCAGACATTTGGCATGTCAGGGTTAAGTCTGGATAGGTAAGAGTTTAGCCTGTTACAGTATCCAGAACGAAGTTGGGCCAGTATGACAGTTGTCTCCCTAAGCAGTTCGCGTTCCTCTTCGGCAACAGGTGGAGCTTGTGCCTGTAGAACTGCGTTCACCGGACGAGAGCTGACAAAGGAGTTTACCGATTCTGTGTGGATGAGATTGAAGGTCCACCGATGCACCTTTGGATCAAAAGGCGAGAAAATATGATGCGGAATCTCAGCATAGTGCTTACGGAGATGACTCCTTATTGTCCTGGGAGGCGGATTTTCATTGAGCAAGCTCCTGTTCGGATGCTGGCAGTTGAACAGAAATAGCCTGGTCAGCATTTCGCTATGCTCTCTTACTCCGAAAATTTTTACCTCACTATGGATATGATGTTTAGGAAACATAAGGAGGCATCCCGTGTTCTGAGTGCGGTCTTTTGGCAGGCCTGCAACCTCCTCTAGTGTATGTCTGCTAGCCCTGGCGACCATATAGACGTCGCGTAGCTCAGAACCGAGTGGCCAATTGCCTTGTACGTTGCCAGTAACGTTTCTTTATATTTTTTTGAGGATTTATACATATACAGGGTGGCTAATGAAAGCCGCTACCAAAAAAATATTAAATAACTTTTTTTCTATTTAATGAATCTGGTGAATTTTTTTTATTTTGCAGATTGACTTTTACATTTAACAAAAATGGATAACTGGGTCACTGAAACAAGAATTTGGATTGTCCGCCGCTATCACGCACTGGAGTCCGTAGTTTCGGTTCAAAGAGAGTATAGGCGCACGTTTTGCGGCAATCCTCCGAGCAGATGGACCATAATAAGACTTGTAAACAATTTTGCCGAGCATGGGACAGTCAACAGAAGACCTTACCATCGAAACCCTTCAGTTCGAACGGAGGAAACAATCGCTGCTGTAGCTGCTGCCATACAAAACAATCCACGTGTTTCGACAAGAAGCTTATCTGCTCAAATGGGTGTAAGCAGACAGTCATTACAGTCAATTATGTACAAAGATTTGGACTTATTCCCATATAAAATTCAAATGGCCAACAAACTGAACGCTGCAGACTTGCCGATTCGCTTGGAATTTTGCCAGAAGATGCTTCAAATGGTGGAAGAGGATGGAAACATGTTGAACTGTCTTTTCATGTCTGACGAGGCCCATTTCGATTTAAACGGCAACATAAACAAACAAAATTTTCGAATATGGAGTGCTTCCAACCCACAGATACTCCATGAGACGGAATTGCATCCACTTCGTGTCACAGTGTGGTGTGCAGTTTCATCACGCTGCATTGTCGGGCCCTACTTCTTCGAAGAAAACGGTCACACCGTTACGGTTACTGGAGACCGTTACTTGAGCATGTTGAGAGAGTTTTTCTATCCAGAATTACGCCGAATGAGAATTTCTTTCAACTCTGTGTGGTTTCAGCAAGATGGTGCAGCTCCTCATATAGCCCAACCTGTTATGACAGAATTGCGACGAAAATTTCCCAATAAGCTGATATCCAGAAACTCCACATTCCGTTGGCCACCCAGGTCGCCTGACCTTACTGCACCTGACTTTTTCTTGTGGGGTTATTGCAAACGGGAAGTCTTCAGAGCAAAACCAACAAATTTGAATGAACTAAGGCAATCCATTCGAGAAACAATTGCGGCTATTCCTGTCTCAACTCTCCAAGCAGTAATGAACAACTTTTTGGTAAGATGCCGCACATGCATCGACGAGCAGGGGGGGCATTTAAATTCCATTATTTTTAAAACTAATTAAGCTATATTTAATAAAATTTAATGAGCTTTAACGTGAATAAAATAAAAATGAATTCCATACACTGAAAAAAAAAATTATTTGAGTTTCTTAATGTAGCAAAATTCATCAGCCACCCTGTACATGAGCACCGCAGTTGAACATGTTTTCAAACGTGACCCCTAAGATTTTGGGTTGTGTGACAGTGGGAAGCTTGATGCCGTCTAATTCCATGTTCACCTGCGCTGTCCACGTCGTCAGCATGTTGCCTTAGTTCTCGACCTAGAATTTTATAAGTATGCCTTAACAAGTAATGTCGCATCAAGTTCCACGGGCAGTTTCGAGATGTTTAGGACCACTGTTGTGGATATATGTAAAAGTTGTTTTCCTTTGGTGTCAAAAAAGAAATACGAAGTTCCCTGGCACAATCCAGCCTTGATAAAGCTCCGAAATTTGAAAAATAAATTGTATCGTAAGTACAAAAAGAATCATAGTATGATTTTCTTCAACTCTTATAAAGAGTGTGAAAAGAAATTCTCGTGCCTGGAAAAATTTTTGCACAGAAATTACATCTTATGTTTTGAAGAAAACCTAAACTCAAACCCAAAGTCCTTTTGGAATTTTATCAACTCGAAGAAATCAGTATCTAATATACCGTCCTCTCTTTTCCTTGGTGACAAAGTTGTTGATACGCCGGGAGAGGTAGCAAACCTTTTCGCTGAATTCTTCATGGCCAATTTTGCATCTGATTCCCACAACCATAATAACGCCAGTTTTAATATACAGGCATCTATCGATTTTGGCAGTTTTTCTTCTTTTTTTGTTAAGAGTATTGTGTGTCCAGAGCAGCATGGATTTTTGCCGGGGCGTTCAACTGTGTCGAACTTGGCTATTTCCTCTGATGACTGCATCGCAGCCTTGCAGTCGGGACGTGAAGTTGACACAGCTTTCACAGACTTTTCTAAGGCGTTTGATCGGGTTTCCCACGTCATCCTGATTCAAAAATTAGCTTGTATCGGTTTCCATTCTGGGCTCTTAGCTTGGATTGAATCCTACTTACACAATCGCCGTTGCATGGTGGTTGTTGACAATGTTAGGTCCCTTCCTTTCATTGCCACCTCTGGTGTTCCACAAGGCAGTATACTGGACCCTTTGTTCTTTGTGCTGTTTATCAATGGCATTTGCTCCTTCTTCTCTTCAGCAAGGTTTCTGCTTTACGCAGATGACCTTAAAATATATTCACCGATCCATAACTTTCATGACTCAGAATTGCTGCAATTAGATTTGGATAAACTTAGTAGTTGGTGCAATGAAAATCGGTTAGCACTTAACATAAAAAAATGTTTCCGTATTACTTTTTCGAAGCCTGTCAACGTCATTAATACTTCATATCATATATATAACTCGCCCTTCAGCAAGGTTTCTGCTTTACGCAGAAGACCTTAAAATATATTCACCGATCCATAACTTTCATGACTCAGAATTGCTGCAATTAGATTTGGATAAACTTAGTAGTTGGTGCAATGAAAATCGGTTAGCACTTAACATAAAAAAATGTTTCCATATTACTTTTTCGAAGCGTGTCAACGTCATTAATACTTCATATCATATATCTAACTCGCCCTTAACGAGGGTAAGTGAAATTAAAGATTTGGGTGTAATCTTTGACACAAAATTCACGTTCGCAAGTCATATTAGTTTATGTATTGCGCAATCGTACGCCATGCTTGCTTTTGTGAGGCGGCATAGCTCGGATTTTACTGATCCGTATACGCTAAAGCTTTTATATTCGATTGCAAGAATTGAACGGATCCAGAAAGTATTTCTAGATTTTGCATTACGAAACTTACTTTTCACGGAGCCTATAGCAGCTTATGAGGTTCGGTGCTTATTAATTCATCTGAAATCACTGCAGAACAGGAGATCTATTTTGTCGCTCTCGTTCATTTCTGACCTGCTTCGTGGGGCTGTGGACTGCCCCGTGCTTCTAGAGAGGATACTGATTAACATTCCGGCCAGAGCTCTTCGTAGTTCAGAGTTCTTTCGTGTTGGAATTTTTAAGGCTCTTAATGTGCTCTAAGGCTCTTCTTATTCGAAAGATCGCTTTTTAAGTAATTTCAATGGTTTTTATAAGTAATGTAGTTTGTATATCATTATATGTATTAGATTTATATTGGAACGAATTTTCGTCATCCCTTGTCAATTTTGGTTTTGTAACAAACCGGTTTCGGCGAACCGCCATCTTGAGTGCTTGATTTCGTTCTGATCTGTGTCTATCCGTTGTCATGTATTTATAGTCTGGATGCTGTATCAGGTAGTGTTAGTATTCGTGTATATGAGTCGTGTCTTGCGAACGTATCCGAACGGGTACCTGCAATGAGGGTTGTTTTTAACGCTCGTTTATTAGTTGTGGTGTTATATCGGATAATTAGTTTGAGGATGTTAGGTCAGGTAATGTTAAGTGTATATTTAAGGGTGGGTTTTGACGCTCGTTAGTCATGTAGAAGTCATTAGTTCTGGTTTTAGATCAGGTAATTAGTTTGAGGATGTTAGGTTAGGTAATGTTAAGTGTATATTTAAGGGTTGGTTTTGACGCTCGTTTGTTTTCTGATTTGTTTTGTGTGTGTGCTCGTTTATTGTTACTCGTTTTGTTATTGTACCCGCGGTGTTGTTTGGTCCTCTGTAAATTAGTTTTAGCGGTTCAAATATTGCGTCAGAAATGGTGTTTGTTTGCTCGTTAATTACTCTCCTGTCAAATGTCTTAAGTTTGTATATTTCCATGTTTTCTAGCACACTTAAGCGCCGCCCTTTTCTTTATACGTGGAGTATTCTGGCTGTGTTTTTGATGTTGTTCGGGGTGCATTTGTTTTTGGACATGTGATTTGCATAGTTTGACTCTGTTGTGATAGTGGGTTTCCGTGTTTTTCTGTTGTAGTCCCTGATGTGCTCCCTGAATCGTGTACTTATTTTTCGTCCTGTTTGCCCTATGTAGCTGTGCTGGCATTCGCAGGTAAGCTTGTATATTCCTGGTTTCCTGAATGGTTCTTCCGAGTTAATGTTGGTTCTTAGTTTTTGTCCTAAGTTGTTCGATGTTCTGAACGCTGTGTTGATATCGTGTTTCTTGAAGAAGTTTGCCAATTTGTGTGTCGTTTTTCCAGTGTATGTCATTGTGGTCCAGATATTGGATTTTTCTTCTGCGTTGTGTCTTTTTTGCGATCCATGGTTCCTTCGGAGTTTGTCTATTAGGCATTTTTTGTATCCGCTGCTCGTGGCTATGTTGTATATGGTGGTTAGTTCTTTCTTGTATGATTCCTGAGTGAGGGGTGTTCTTTGAAGTCTGTCCACTAGGTGCCTTAATGCCGCATTTTTGTGCTGTTGAGGATGGTTTGACGTAGCATGAATTATGGTGTCTGTAGTTGTTGGTTTCCTGTAGATGTCGTATTTAAACTTGTTTGTAATTCTGTCAATTCTTTTTGTTAGGTCCAGGTAGTTCAGTTCTCCTTCTTTCTCGGTCTCCATAGTAAATTTTATGTTTTTATGTTGTCTGTTTAGGAACTCTAGTATTCGTTCTTCATTGTTATTGTTCAGTATGCATATGATGTCGTCGACATACCTTGCGTAAAATGTCACTCCTAGTTCGTTTTTTAGTTTTTTTACGTACTAGTCTTATTATGTTCAATATAGCCTATAAGATTTCACTCAATTTGGCTAAAATAAATAAATAAATAAGGTGGTCGAGGACTTGGTCGGTGACAATGTCAGATGTCGTCGAGTGAAAACCCGGACAGGGATGGGAGGTATGAGTTAATTATTGAGCACAGCTCGTCAACTTAGGGGCCCGTCGCCTGGATTGCGCAGTCATCGGCGTAGGAGACAATCGAGACACCCTCTGGTTGGGAGAGGAGCCTCGATATGTAGTAATTAAACAAAGTCGGGGATAGGACACCACTCTGTGGCACCCCTTGTTTGATTATACGTGGTTTGGATCGTTCGCCTCTGATTTCAACCGATGATTGCCGACCACTCAGATAATTGGCTTTCGACAAGTCAAGAGCAACCAGCACAGTCCTGTCATTTGGGCGATGTTGGTTGAGACCGACACCTATCTGAGTGGTAATGGCGTTTAGCTCGGTGGTCGTGCTATGCATTGTTGCTCCTTTCATATCGGTAATTGAAGCCCTTCATGAGCCCCAATCATTTATGGTAGATTTCGACAACATCACGTAAAAATTTTTTGATTTCGCAAAAGCTGTGGAAATTTTGTTTAACAACATAAAATGTTTTTCATATCGCCTACGCTGAACCATGCGCTGCAATGTGGGACTTCATAAATCAGGAATTTTATCAATTATCTATTCAAGAAAAGCCGAGGCCAGGAATAGACGCTATACTCAATGAAATTAAAAGTAAGTATTCAAAGTATGACCATATCTTCACCTTTATGTAAAAAACCCTACCTCAACGTTTTTTCTCTGAACAAGAGCTGTATTTAGAGATTATAATTCAATAGCTGATTGAATCTCTATTTGCTAAAAACATGCGTAATAGATTTTCTATAAGATATATATATTTTCCCCTATTACTTTCCTTTCAGACTTCTTATAATTTTCATTTCATTTATAGTGGCCAAAGAAAAAAACAACCAAAAAACTAGAGATCTGGCAAGTACCTGAACGTAAAAGTCGAATAATGCTTGATGAACTAAAAACTGCGTCTTTACTTAACAATTATTCAAAAGACTTATTATATTCCATGAGAGTGTCAATTTCTGTATACAAGTTTTATTTAAATTCATAATGTAAGCATAACATGTACACATTAAAATTGTCAATTAAATCAAACCTGCATCTATTAATAAAAAAACGGACTATATTTTCTTACAGTGTAGCAAATGAAAGCAATCGTACTATCTACGAAATAACCGAAAATATATTAAAAACGTACTTGTAAAAAACTTACAAAATTACGAAATTCGTAAGTAAATTGTACGTATGAATTCGCAAAATGTCACCTGTCTCATTTTCGTAGTATGTACGGTTTTGTAAAATGAATGAAATCTTTCGTTATTCAAAATGACGTAAAATTTCTAAGATGTAGTCAAGCTTTCGTCATATTTACGCAGATTTTATTTTCAGTGTTGGTATACCAAAAGTTACTTGCAGTACTCTCCTCAAGTGTCGCTTCCTCCTACTCTAGTGGAATTGATAGCCACTTTTTCTTTGCTTGTTCTCCTCAATATCCTCTTTCTCTGTCTTGCTATTCGTATTCCTATTAATATCACTATTCATGTTCCTCTATCTCTACCTCCACCTATACCTCATTCATATAGTTACATATCAAAGAGAGTTATACTTTGTAAACGCATAACAAATTTCAACAAAATAAGTCAAATTATTAGTCAAACAATTAATTAATGTAATAAATAGACAGGAGCTAAAGTGGTTTTGTATATAAAGTATTTTGTCAGGAACCAGCTTTGATTTAGTACAAGCCCCTGTTACCATAAAAATCGATTGCAAATTTTTACACCCAGAGTGTACTAGTACACAGGGTATCATGGTTTTAGTCAAATAACGGTGGTTTGTAACGGTACAAAGCAATTGGAGATAGATATAGGGTTCCACATAACAAAGTTCTTAGAATGAACAGAGGAATCCATTAAGACATGTCCGTCCGTCCGTTCGTCCGTCCGGGGTCACGATAACTTGAGTAAAAATTGAGATACTAGAATGAAATTTGGCACACTGGTTGCTTTCGAAAATTGCGAAAAACTTTTAAAACGAAATAATTCAATAACAAAAGCAGCTACAATAACTAAATTTGGTCGATTTATTGCGGTGGTTGTCCTATTGAAGGCTTTATCAAATTTTTGGCAAAGGAACGTGGCACCGCCCACTTATGAGTCAAGCCATTTTCAAATTCGACTGTTAATAACTTCATAACCGTGTACCTATATATGTCAACAGCCCTTAATAGCTGTTTGTTTAACCTTCTAAACATTTTTACCTTCCAACAAAGCGCACCACCTCACTCTAAGGTCCAATCAGTTTGTCAACGGTGGTCTTTTGCACAATACGCTTAATAGAACCTTATATGCGATATTAAGCAGCGATGGTGCATGCACTTTACAAGCTCCTCGCTTGAATAGCTCAGCCAGCAATCCGTCAGCGCCCGTGATTTTTTGTGGTTTTTTATTCGCGATATTGCTACTCGTATCTCGTTATGGTATAGTGGGGAAGCACTAATTCCATCATCTTCGATGGTGGGGTCGGTTATTCTCTGTGTAGTTGCTCGATTTATCCATTTAGTAGGGTAGAGAAGTGTTCACTGCATAATCTAAACACTCCCTGTACATTGCTCAATAGGTCGCCATTTTTGTCCTCAAATCCTTCCGTCTTTTGCCATATTTTTTGGTAGAATTTTCGAGCGTTGTTCTTGCTGGCTAGTACCTCAAGTTCTTCGCACTCACGCCTTTCTGCCTCTCTTTTTTTCTTACGGCAAAGGCGCATCGCTTCCTTCCTCAACTGTTGGTAGCATTCGCACACTCCTGGCATTTCATTTCACCTCAACGAATCCTTATAGGTAGCATAATTTCTTTCCGTTGCAGCGCTGCATTCTTCGTCGTACCAGGTGTTTTTTTGGTCGGCCGGTATCCAATTACTCCATGGGCGGCGGTACGAAGGGCTCCACAGATATGCTCCCACTGCTCGCATAACCCAATAGGTTCCATTGTGCTCTCAGAGGGCAGGTGTGAGAGTCGAGTTGCAAAATATTTGGCTGTCCATTGCGATTGTAGTTTTTGACGTCCAGCTTTGCTTGTGCCCTTACACGTTCGTTTTTAACCGCGCAGAGGCGAGCGCGAATCTTGACTGCGACAAGGTAGTGGTGGGAGTCGATGTTAGGACCTTTAGTCGTGCGTACATCTAAAACGCTGGAAGCATGCCGTCCGTCTATCACAATGTGGTCGATCTGGTTGCGTGTTTTTTGATCACGGGACAGACACGTAGCTTGATGTATCTTTTTGTGCATAAGCCTAGTTCTGGATATGATCATGTTTCGAGCACCGGCAAATTCAATCAAGCCGTGTCCTTTCGACGAAGTCTCACCATGGAGACCTAATTGTCCGACTGTGGATCCAAACACACCTTCTTTGCCCACCTTGGCTTTAAAGTCGTCCATAAAGACTTTGATATCATGTCGGGGGCAGCTCTTTTATGTGTTTTCTAAGCGATTGTAAAATGAGTCCTTTACCACATCGTCATGTAAAGTATGCACATTGAAAATGGGCAAAATCGGTCAAGGTCTGCTCCCACTTTTGTGTTAAAGCTTTCTAAAAGAGAGGTACGAAACCGGAACATGCCATATCTCCATCACTGATGCAGATAAAATGCTGAAATTTGGTAGTTTCAACAACCTGATAATCTTATTAATGATTTTTTAAAAATGTTTTTGAAAACATGGCGTGGCACCGCCCACACATGAATGAACAAAATATAAAGTTTTAGCTAGTATTAACTTCAGAACCGTGTAAAATAGAGTTAAGAAACTTGATACGAGGTTTACTATGGACAGGTAAGGTATCTCTCTCTATGGCGCGATATACAACAGGTATATCATCATAAACCTCCTAAGAGATTTTTGCGCCAAGCTTCTCTTCCAATTTGTGGTGTGCCGATTTGAATTTTCCCTACAAATTGGTGGGTCCTACAGTTTTTTGCCGACTCCGAACGGCATCTACAAAGGAGACGAATTTTTGCTGAGAAGCCTGTCATGGCAGAAATACACCCGGAGAGTTTGCCAAACCACTGCCGAGGGGCGACCCCGTTTTGAAAAACTTTTTTCAAATCACTTTTGATGTTACCTGTACCAGGGCTCGAACCATGGACCTTCGCTGTGGTAGGCCGGCAACACTACCTTCACACCACGGCGGCCGCCACAGGTAAGGTATGCCCACGGAAAATAAGCAAAAACGGTAAACGACCACGCCCACTTTTGTACTAAAGCTATCTAAAAGAGAGATAGGAAACCGGAACATGCTATATCTCCCTCACATATGCAGATAGAATGCTGGAATTTGGTAGTTACAATGACTTGATGATCTTATTAATAAAAATTTTTTTAAATTTTGGCAATATGCGGGACACCGCCCACTAATAAACAAAACGGTTAGTATCGATCACCTTTTCCAAAGTTTTTTTTTGATACACGTTTATATAAAATATCATTATCTGGAATGAAATAATTTCCAACTTTATATAGCATCGCACCCAGAGATCTCCTGAACTCACTGTGAAAGTATCATAAATATCCACCGCCAACTTTTCTCAAATTATGTAAATATTGATTAAGGAACACATATATCCAAATAACATTAATTAAACCAAATACGTTCAGAGTTATGACGAATAGTAATTTTATACAGCCTATTCTGTAACCAGTGAACCCGAGCATCTACTGTGAAAATTTCATAAAGATCGGTTGAGTACTTTGGACGGTAGACACACAGACACACATTCATTTTTATTTATTAGATTGCCCAAATGGTAGTAGAAAAAGTTTAAACCCTCTATTGGTTATAACTCCACAACAATTTACCAATTTACCACGACTGCCTTTACACAGCTGGGTATTAAATGTTCGGTTCTATTCGAACTTAGACTTCTTTACTTGTTTTTGCCTATGTTTTGCACATTTGCCTAGTTTTTGCCTATATTTTGCACAAGCCCGTGCCCAGAAAATATCCGAGGGGGGGTTTAGACTCAAGTTACGTAATCAATGAAAAAAGATAAGAAATTTATTTTCGGAGTAAGGCAATTTTATTGTCAAAATTCATATTTAGTTAAAATTATTTAATAAATCAACTCTTCGAGGTACCGAAAAAAAACTCTTTCAAAATTATTTGCGCATCGATTTTGACATCGTGATGTACATTGAGTGGGGCTTAGCTCTTCAGACGATCTTCAAACATTGTTGATCTCAAATACGTTTTTAGTCGTCGCAAAGTTGAGAAGGATCGTTCATTCGTCGCTGTCACAGGCAAAACTGCCATAAAGCGAAGCATTTGATTAACATTTGGAAACGCATCTTCATTACAAATATCGAGTGCTTCAAGTAAGTTTTTTTTTCCTTTCCGCCAATGAGCTTCCGCCAAAGTTGTACTTCTTTCACCCAGATGTCACGAGAATCGTCGTGCAAAAATTAGAAGTATGATTGGAATAGTTGAGCGCAGGGCTCTTCTTCGAAAATGTTCATTTTGTTGGGAAAAAGGCAAGCGAAATTTGATAAAATATTGCGGTGATTTAAGAATCGATCTTGCAATTCTGTCAGAAACGAAGCAATGTAGTCAGTGTGTACGTTGGAACGTTGGGTCTGTTTCGACGCAATCCTTGGCTTTCGCAATTCAATTTCGTATTGCTTGCTAATTTCGCTCCCCATAGCGTTTTCTCTTCTTTCCATCAAAATTTGTTTCGCAGCATCAGCCAATTTGATAGCCTCTCCCAGATCTTGATTTTCTCCTTGAAGTACTCGGCTCAGAGACAATGTGAGAAAATGCACCGAGCTCAAAATATGCATGGATATCTGAAAATTTCCGGTTTTTATAGGTAAAAGCTATAAAGTTTCCGATAGATGTTCATTTTCACTTATCGCATCCTGAAGGGCATTTTAGCGTTTCGGATAAATGAAGAAGGAATGGATATTCTCTAGAACTTCTAGACATTTTTTGATTCCCGTTATATTGCACGCAGAGCTTAGCGCCAAATTGCAGCTATGAGCAGCACAATGGGAGTAGAGCGCGAGTGGATAAGTTTTTCTGACAACAGCTTGAGCTACTTTTAACTCTCCGCTAACCGCTTCCGCACCGTCATATCCTTGCCCGAAGAAATACGTGCAATCCAGTCCGGAAGATTTTACGAAACCAAGGTAAGCAGTTCCTGTTCCCTTGGAATATAAATGTATGCTGAATAATCCTGCGCCCGGGCCTGATTTTGCATATATTTTTCATATTTTCTGCCTATACAAATTTCATAGAATTCCGATGTCTAGTCGTAACTATGAATGTACTTGGTTTGAATAGTGAACATCATCACAGATCTTTATGATACGGTCATAGCGGGTTCAGGGGTATTCTGGGTACAACCCAGTCTATATATAGTTGGTGTTCAAATTGATGATAGGGAATAGGTAGGAGTGAAGGGAGTTTTCACTCGGCTTGTATTTGGAGGTAAATACAAGTGGGAGATTGCACTAACAAATGAAACGCGAATTTCTATTGGCAACTTAATACTAACAACAACGATTTACTTCAATTATTCGGTACTTCAATGTACAATACGATTTTCTTGAGAGATTAAGAATAATTTAATGCAATGGAAAAATGCAATATCCTTTCTTTAAATAAATGGAAATTCAAGATATTTAAGTTTATATCAATTAATTAAACAAATTAATAGAAAAATTGAAACTAGAAATTAATGAACCGCGCACTGCCTGGATGGTTGATTGCGAAGGTTGAAGGTCCCGCGTTGATGATAGTTACCTCTGTTGATTGCAGATGCGACAGGCGCGTTCCGATGAAAATGTAAAAGAGAGAGAGTTCATATGCGCACAGCGCTTTTATAGTGTTTCCAACACTGGAAGTTCGAAGGAAAGCAGGGATGCTTCCTTTGACAGGGTCATGCAGGGATGCATGACGGGCCTTGCGAACACAGTGTTGTGTTCGCTGCTAAGGTATGCAGGGTTGCATTACGGGCTTGAGGATCGCAGGAGTGCATTCCATTTAAGGGACGAAAGTCACTTAAACATGGCGCCCTCGTTGCACTGGTGCAAGGGATGCCTTCAATTGAGCCAATGCCCGTATGGCTACGTCTATTTTCGCCTTTTGAATGGAGATTTGGCTTCTTGGTTGACGTGATTCTTGGCGTTTGGGTACCTGAGGTCGCTTTGCCGGTACTTGAGTCTAAACCCCCCCTCGGATATTTTCTGGGCACGGGCTTGTGCAAAATATAGGCAAAAACTAGGCAAATGTGCAAAACATAGGCAAAAACAAGTAAAGAAGTCTAAGTTCGAATAGAACCGAACATTTAATACCCAGCTGTGTAAAGGCAGTCGTGGTAAATTGGTAAATTGTTGTGGAGTTATAACCAATAGAGGGTTTAAACTTTTTCTACTACCATTTGGGCAATCTAATAAATAAAAATGAATGTGTGTCTGTGTGTCTACCGTCCAAAGTACTCAACCGATCTTTATGAAATTTTCACAGTAGATGCTCGGGTTCACTGGTTACAGAATAGGCTGTATAAAATTACTATTCGTCATAACTCTGAACGTATTTGGTTTAATTAATGTTATTTGGATATATGTGTTCCTTAATCAATATTTACATAATTTGAGAAAAGTTGGCGGTGGATATTTATGATACTTTCACAGTGAGTTCAGGAGATCTCTGGGTGCGATGCTATATAAAGTTGGAAATTATTTCATTCCAGATAATGATATTTTATATAAACGTGTATCAAAAAAAAACTTTGGAAAAGGTGATCGATACTAACCGTTTTGTTTATTAGTGGGCGGTGTCCCGCATATTGCCAAAATTTAAAAAAATTTTTATTAATAAGATCATCAAGTCATTGTAACTACCAAATTCCAGCATTCTATCTGCATATGTGAGGGAGATATAGCATGTTCCGGTTTCCTATCTCTCTTTTAGATAGCTTTAGTACAAAAGTGGGCGTGGTCGTTTACCGTTTTTGCTTATTTTCCGTGGGCATACCTTACCTGTGGCGGCCGCCGTGGTGTGAAGGTAGTGTTGCCGGCCTACCACAGCGAAGGTCCATGGTTCGAGCCCTGGTACAGGTAACATCAAAAGTGATTTGAAAAAAGTTTTTCAAAACGGGGTCGCCCCTCGGCAGTGGTTTGGCAAACTCTCCGGGTGTATTTCTGCCATGACAGGCTTCTCAGCAAAAATTCGTCTCCTTTGTAGATGCCGTTCGGAGTCGGCAAAAAACTGTAGGACCCACCAATTTGTAGGGAAAATTCAAATCGGCACACCACAAATTGGAAGAGAAGCTTGGCGCAAAAATCTCTTAGGAGGTTTATGATGATATACCTGTTGTATATCGCGCCATAGAGAGAGATACCTTACCTGTCCATAGTAAACCTCGTATCAAGTTTCTTAACTCTATTTTACACGGTTCTGAAGTTAATACTAGCTAAAACTTTATATTTTGTTCATTCATGTGTGGGCGGTGCCACGCCATGTTTTCAAAAACATTTTTAAAAAATCATTAATAAGATTATCAGGTTGTTGAAACTACCAAATTTCAGCATTTTATCTGCATCAGTGATGGAGATATGGCATGTTCCGGTTTCGTACCTCTCTTTTAGAAAGCTTTAACACAAAAGTGGGAGCAGACCTTGACCGATTTTGCCCATTTTCAATGTGCATACTTTACATGACGATGTGGTAAAGGACTCATTTTACAATCGCTTAGAAAACACATAAAAGAGCTGCCCCCGACATGATATCAAAGTCTTTATGGACGACTTTAAAGCCAAGGTGGGCAAAGAAGGTGTGTTTGGATCCACAGTCGGACAATTAGGTCTCCATGGTGAGACTTCGTCGAAAGGACACGGCTTGATTGAATTTGCCGGTGCTCGAAACATGATCATATCCAGAACTAGGCTTATGCACAAAAAGATACATCAAGCTACGTGTCTGTCCCGTGATCAAAAAACACGCAACCAGATCGACCACATTGTGATAGACGGACGGCATGCTTCCAGCGTTTTAGATGTACGCACGACTAAAGGTCCTAACATCGACTCCCACCACTACCTTGTCGCAGTCAAGATTCGCGCTCGCCTCTGCGCGGTTAAAAACGAACGTGTAAGGGCACAAGCAAAGCTGGACGTCAAAAACTACAATCGCAATGGACAGCCAAATATTTTGCAACTCGACTCTCACACCTGCCCTCTGAGAGCACAATGGAACCTATTGGGTTATGCGAGCAGTGGGAGCATATCTGTGGAGCCCTTCGTACCGCCGCCCATGGAGTAATTGGATACCGGCCGACCAAAAAAACACCTGGTACGACGAAGAATGCAGCGCTGCAACGGAAAGAAATTATGCTACCTATAAGGATTCGTTGAGGTGAAATGAAATGCCAGGAGTGTGCGAATGCTACCAACAGTTGAGGAAGGAAGCGATGCGCCTTTGCCGTAAGAAAAAAAGAGAGGCAGAAAGGCGTGAGTGCGAAGAACTTGAGGTACTAGCCAGCAAGAACAACGCTCGAAAATTCTACCAAAAAATATGGCAAAAGACGGAAGGATTTGAGGACAAAAATGGCGACCTATTGAGCAATGTACAGGGAGTGTTTAGATTATGCAGTGAACACTTCTCTACCCTACTAAATGGATAAATCGAGCAACTACACAGAGAATAACCGACCCCACCATCGAAGATGATGGAATTAGTGCTTCCCCACTATACCATAACGAGATACGAGTAGCAATATCGCGAATAAAAAACCACAAAAAATCACGGGCGCTGACGGATTGCTGGCTGAGCTATTCAAGCGAGGAGCTTGTAAAGTGCATGCACCATCGCTGCTTAATATCGCATATAAGGTTCTATTAAGCGTATTGTGCAAAAGACCACCGTTGACAAACTGATTGGACCTTAGAGTGAGGTGGTGCGCTTTGTTGGAAGGTAAAAATGTTTAGAAGGTTAAACAAACAGCTATTAAGGGCTGTTGACATATATAGGTACACGGTTATGAAGTTATTAACAGTCGAATTTGAAAATGGCTTGACTCATAAGTGGGCGGTGCCACGTTCCTTTGCCAAAAATTTGATAAAGCCTTCAATAGGACAACCACCGCAATAAATCGACCAAATTTAGTTATTGTAGCTGCTTTTGTTATTGAATTATTTCGTTTTAAAAGTTTTTCGCAATTTTCGAAAGCAACCAGTGTGCCAAATTTCATTCTAGTATCTCAATTTTTACTCAAGTTATCGTGACCCCGGACGGACGAACGGACGGACGGACATGTCTTAATGGATTCCTCTGTTCATTCTAAGAACTTTGTTATGTGGAACCCTATATCTATCTCCAATTGCTTTGTACCGTTACAAACCACCGTTATTTGACTAAAACCATGATACCCTGTGTACTAGTACACTCTGGGTGTAAAAATTTGCAATCGATTTTTATGGTAACAGGGGCTTGTACTAAATCAAAGCTGGTTCCTGACAAAATACTTTATATACAAAACCACTTTAGCTCCTGTCTATTTATTACATTAATTAATTGTTTGACTAATAATTTGACTTATTTTGTTGAAATTTGTTATGCGTTTACAAAGTATAACTCTCTTTGATATGTAACTATATGAATGAGGTATAGGTGGAGGTAGAGATAGAGGAACATGAATAGTGATATTAATAGGAATACGAATAGCAAGACAGAGAAAGAGGATATTGAGGAGAACAAGCAAAGAAAAAGTGGCTATCAATTCCACTAGAGTAGGAGGAAGCGACACTTGAGGAGAGTACTGCAAGTAACTTTTGGTATACCAACACTGAAAATAAAATCTGCGTAAATATGACGAAAGCTTGACTACATCTTAGAAATTTTACGTCATTTTGAATAACGAAAGATTTCATTCATTTTACAAAACCGTACATACTACGAAAATGAGACAGGTGACATTTTGCGAATTCATACGTACAATTTACTTACGAATTTCGTAATTTTGTAAGTTTTTTACAAGTACGTTTTTAATATATTTTCGGTTATTTCGTAGATAGTACGATTGCTTTCATTTGCTACACTGTAAGAAAATATAGTCCGTTTTTTTATTAATAGATGCAGGTTTGATTTAATTGACAATTTTAATGTGTACATGTTATGCTTACATTATGAATTTAAATAAAACTTGTATACAGAAATTGACACTCTCATGGAATATAATAAGTCTTTTGAATAATTGTTAAGTAAAGACGCAGTTTTTAGTTCATCAAGCATTATTCGACTTTTACGTTCAGGTACTTGCCAGATCTCTAGTTTTTTGGTTGTTTTTTTCTTTGGCCACTATAAATGAAATGAAAATTATAAGAAGTCTGAAAGGAAAGTAATAGGGGAAAATATATATATCTTATAGAAAATCTATTACGCATGTTTTTAGCAAATAGAGATTCAATCAGCTATTGAATTATAATCTCTAAATACAGCTCTTGTTCAGAGAAAAAACGTTGAGGTAGGGTTTTTTACATAAAGGTGAAGATATGGTCATACTTTGAATACTTACTTTTAATTTCATTGAGTATAGCGTCTATTCCTGGCCTCGGCTTTTCTTGAATAGATAATTGATAAAATTCCTGATTTATGAAGTCCCACATTGCAGCGCATGGTTCAGCGTAGGCGATATGAAAAACATTTTATGTTGTTAAACAAAATTTCCACAGCTTTTGCGAAATCAAAAAATTTTTACGTGATGTTGTCGAAATCTACCATAAATGATTGGGGCTCATGAAGGGCTTCAATTACCGATATGAAAGGAGCAACAATGCATAGCACGACCACCGAGCTAAACGCCATTACCACTCAGATAGGTGTCGGTCTCAACCAACATCGCCCAAATGACAGGACTGTGCTGGTTGCTCTTGACTTGTCGAAAGCCAATTATCTGAGTGGTCGGCAATCATCGGTTGAAATCAGAGGCGAACGATCCAAACCACGTATAATCAAACAAGGGGTGCCACAGAGTGGTGTCCTATCCCCGACTTTGTTTAATTACTACATATCGAGGCTCCTCTCCCAACCAGAGGGTGTCTCGATTGTCTCCTACGCCGATGACTGCGCAATCCAGGCGACGGGCCCCTAAGTTGACGAGCTGTGCTCAATAATTAACTCATACCTCCCATCCCTGTCCGGGTTTTCACTCGACGACATCTGACATTGTCACCGACCAAGTCCTCGACCACCTTATTTATTTATTTATTTTAGCCAAATTGAGTGAAATCTTATAGGCTATATTGAACATAATAAGACTAGTACGTAAAAAAACTAAAAAACGAACTAGGAGTGACATTTTACGCAAGGTATGTCGACGACATCATATGCATACTGAACAATAACAATGAAGAACGAATACTAGAGTTCCTAAACAGACAACATAAAAACATAAAATTTACTATGGAGACCGAGAAAGAAGGAGAACTGAACTACCTGGACCTAACAAAAAGAATTGACAGAATTACAAACAAGTTTAAATACGACATCTACAGGAAACCAACAACTACAGACACCATAATTCATGCTACGTCAAACCATCCTCAACAGCACAAAAATGCGGCATTAAGGCACCTAGTGGACAGACTTCAAAGAACACCCCTCACTCAGGAATCATACAAGAAAGAACTAACCACCATATACAACATAGCCACGAGCAGCGGATACAAAAAATGCCTAATAGACAAACTCCGAAGGAACCATGGATCGCAAAAAAGACACAACGCAGAAGAAAAATCCAATATCTGGACCACAATGACATACACTGGAAAAACGACACACAAATTGGCAAACTTCTTCAAGAAACACGATATCAACACAGCGTTCAGAACATCGAACAACTTAGGACAAAAACTAAGAACCAACATTAACTCGGAAGAACCATTCAGGAAACCAGGAATATACAAGCTTACCTGCGAATGCCAGCACAGCTACATAGGGCAAACAGGACGAAAAATAAGTACACGATTCAGGGAGCACATCAGGGACTACAACAGAAAAACACGGAAACCCACTATCACAACAGAGTCAAACTATGCAAATCACATGTCCAAAAACAAATGCACCCCGAACAACATCAAAAACACAGCCAGAATACTCCACGTATAAAGAAAAGGGCGGCGCTTAAGTGTGCTAGAAAACATGGAAATATACAAACTTAAGACATTTGACAGGAGAGTAATTAACGAGCAAACAAACACCATTTCTGACGCAATATTTGAACCGCTAAAACTAATTTACAGAGGACCAAACAACACCGCGGGTACAATAACAAAACGAGTAACAATAAACGAGCACACACACAAAACAAATCAGAAAACAAACGAGCGTCAAAACCAACCCTTAAATATACACTTAACATTACCTAACCTAACATCCTCAAACTAATTACCTGATCTAAAACCAGAACTAATGACTTCTACATGACTAACGAGCGTCAAAACCCACCCTTAAATATACACTTAACATTACCTGACCTAACATCCTCAAACTAATTATCCGATATAACACCACAACTAATAAACGAGCGTTAAAAACAACCCTCATTGCAGGTACCCGTTCGGATACGTTCGCAAGACACGACTCATATACACGAATACTAACACTACCTGATACAGCATCCAGACTATAAATACATGACAACGGATAGACACAGATCAGAACGAAATCAAGCACTCAAGATGGCGGTTCGCCGAAACCGGTTTGTTACAAAACCAAAATTGACAAGGGATGACGAAAATTCGTTCCAATATAAATCTAATACATATAATGATATACAAACTACATTACTTATAAAAACCATTGAAATTACTTAAAAAGCGATCTTTCGAATAAGAAGAGCCTTAGAGCACATTAAGAGCCTTAAAAATTCCAACACGAAAGAACTCTGAACTACGAAGAGCTCTGGCCGGAATGTTAATCAGTATCCTCTCTAGAAGCACGGGGCAGTCCACAGCCCCACGAAGCAGGTCAGAAATGAACGAGAGCGACAAAATAGATCTCCTGTTCTGCAGTGATTTCAGATGAATTAATAAGCACCGAACCTCATAAGCTGCTATAGGCTCCGTGAAAAGTAAGTTTCGTAATGCAAAATCTAGAAATACTTTCTGGATCCGTTCAATTCTTGCAATCGAATATAAAAGCTTTAGCGTATACGGATCAGTAAAATCCGAGCTATGCCGCCTCACAAAAGCAAGCATGGCGTACGATTGCGCAATACATAAACTAATATGACTTGCGAACGTGAATTTTGTGTCAAAGATTACACCCAAATCTTTAATTTCACTTACCCTCGTTAAGGGCGAGTTAGATATATGATATGAAGTATTAATGACGTTGACACGCTTCGAAAAAGTAATATGGAAACATTTTTTTATGTTAAGTGCTAACCGATTTTCATTGCACCAACTACTAAGTTTATCCAAATCTAATTGCAGCAATTCTGAGTCATGAAAGTTATGGATCGGTGAATATATTTTAAGGTCTTCTGCGTAAAGCAGAAACCTTGCTGAAGGGCGAGTTATATATATGATATGAAGTATTAATGACGTTGACAGGCTTCGAAAAAGTAATACGGAAACATTTTTTTATGTTAAGTGCTAACCGATTTTCATTGCACCAACTACTAAGTTTATCCAAATCTAATTGCAGCAATTCTGAGTCATGAAAGTTATGGATCGGTGAATATATTTTAAGGTCATCTGCGTAAAGCAGAAACCTTGCTGAAGAGAAGAAGGAGCAAATGCCATTGATAAACAGCACAAAGAACAAAGGGTCCAGTATACTGCCTTGTGGAACACCAGAGGTGGCAATGAAAGGAAGGGACCTAACATTGTCAACAACCACCATGCAACGGCGATTGTGTAAGTAGGATTCAATCCAAGCTAAGAGCCCAGAATGGAAACCGATACAAGCTAATTTTTGAATCAGGATGACGTGGGAAACCCGATCAAACGCCTTAGAAAAGTCTGTGAAAGCTGTGTCAACTTCACGTCCCGACTGCAAGGCTGCGATGCAGTCATCAGAGGAAATAGCCAAGTTCGACACAGTTGAACGCCCCGGCAAAAATCCATGCTGCTCTGGACACACAATACTCTTAACAAAAAAAGAAGAAAAACTGCCAAAATCGATAGATGCCTGTATATTAAAACTGGCGTTATTATGGTTGTGGGAATCAGATGCAAAATTGGCCATGAAGAATTCAGCGAAAAGGTTTGCTACCTCTCCCGGCGTATCAACAACTTTGTCACCAAGGAAAAGAGAGGACGGTATATTAGATACTGATTTCTTCGAGTTGATAAAATTCCAAAAGGACTTTGGGTTTGAGTTTAGGTTTTCTTCAAAACATAAGATGTAATTTCTGTGCAAAAATTTTTCCAGGCACGAGAATTTCTTTTCACACTCTTTATAAGAGTTGAAGAAAATCATACTATGATTCTTTTTGTACTTACGATACAATTTATTTTTCAAATTTCGGAGCTTTATCAAGGCTGGATTGTGCCAGGGAACTTCGTATTTCTTTTTTGACACCAAAGGAAAACAACTTTTACATATATCCACAACAGTGGTCCTAAACATCTCGAAACTGCCCGTGGAACTTGATGCGACATTACTTGTTAAGGCATACTTATAAAATTCTAGGTCGAGAACTAAGGCAACATGCTGACGACGTGGACAGCGCAGGTGAACATGGAATTAGACGGCATCAAGCTTCCCACTGTCACACAACCCAAAATCTTAGGGGTCACGTTTGAAAACATGTTCAACTGCGGTGCTCATGTACAGGGTGGCTGATGAATTTTGCTACATTAAGAAACTCAAATAATTTTTTTTTTCAGTGTATGGAATTCATTTTTATTTTATTCACGTTAAAGCTCATTAAATTTTATTAAATATAGCTTAATTAGTTTTAAAAATAATGGAATTTAAATGCCCCCCCTGCTCGTCGATGCATGTGCGGCATCTTACCAAAAAGTTGTTCATTACTGCTTGGAGAGTTGAGACAGGAATAGCCGCAATTGTTTCTCGAATGGATTGCCTTAGTTCATTCAAATTTGTTGGTTTTGCTCTGAAGACTTCCCGTTTGCAATAACCCCACAAGAAAAAGTCAGGTGCAGTAAGGTCAGGCGACCTGGGTGGCCAACGGAATGTGGAGTTTCTGGATATCAGCTTATTGGGAAATTTTCGTCGCAATTCTGTCATAACAGGTTGGGCTATATGAGGAGCTGCACCATCTTGCTGAAACCACACAGAGTTGAAAGAAATTCTCATTCGGCGTAATTCTGGATAGAAAAACTCTCTCAACATGCTCAAGTAACGGTCTCCAGTAACCGTAACGGTGTGACCGTTTTCTTCGAAGAAGTAGGGCCCGACAATGCAGCGTGATGAAACTGCACACCACACTGTGACACGAAGTGGATGCAATTCCGTCTCATGGAGTATCTGTGGGTTGGAAGCACTCCATATTCGAAAATTTTGTTTGTTTATGTTGCCGTTTAAATCGAAATGGGCCTCGTCAGACATGAAAAGACAGTTCAACATGTTTCCATCCTCTTCCACCATTTGAAGCATCTTCTGGCAAAATTCCAAGCGAATCGGCAAGTCTGCAGCGTTCAGTTTGTTGGCCATTTGAATTTTATATGGGAATAAGTCCAAATCTTTGTACATAATTGACTGTAATGACTGTCTGCTTACACCCATTTGAGCAGATAAGCTTCTTGTCGAAACACGTGGATTGTTTTGTATGGCAGCAGCTACAGCAGCGATTGTTTCCTCCGTTCGAACTGAAGGGTTTCGATGGTAAGGTCTTCTGTTGACTGTCCCATGCTCGGCAAAATTGTTTACAAGTCTTATTATGGTCCATCTGCTCGGAGGATTGCCGCAAAACGTGCGCCTATACTCTCTTTGAACCGAAACTACGGACTCCAGTGCGTGATAGCGGCGGACAATCCAAATTCTTGTTTCAGTGACCCAGTTATCCATTTTTGTTAAATGTAAAAGTCAATCTGCAAAATAAAAAAAATTCACCAGATTCATTAAATAGAAAAAAAGTTATTTAATATTTTTTTGGTAGCGGCTTTCATTAGCCACCCTGTATATGTATAAATCCTCAAAAAAATATAAAGAAACGTTACTGGCAACGTACAAGGCAATTGGCCACTCGGTTCTGAGCTACGCGACGTCTATATGGTCGCCAGGGCTAGCAGACATACACTAGAGGAGGTTGCAGGCCTGCCAAAAGACCGCACTCAGAACACGGGATGCCTCCTTATGTTTCCTAAACATCATATCCATAGTGAGGTAAAAATTTTCGGAGTAAGAGAGCATAGCGAAATGCTGACCAGGCTATTTCTGTTCAACTGCCAGCATCCGAACAGGAGCTTGCTCAATGAAAATCCGCCTCCCAGGACAATAAGGAGTCATCTCCGTAAGCACTATGCTGAGATTCCGCATCATATTTTCTCGCCTTTTGATCCAAAGGTGCATCGGTGGACCTTCAATCTCATCCACACAGAATCGGTAAACTCCTTTGTCAGCTCTCGTCCGGTGAACGCAGTTCTACAGGCACAAGCTCCACCTGTTGCCGAAGAGGAACGCGAACTGCTTAGGGAGACAACTGTCATACTGGCCCAACTTCGTTCTGGATACTGTAACAGGCTAAACTCTTACCTATCCAGACTTAACCCTGACATGCCAAATGTCTGCCCGGCATGCGGCGTGTCTTCCCATGACACTAACCATCTTTTCACCTGCTCAACTGAGCCTACTCTTTTAACAGCAATTTCACTTTGGTCCAGCCCTGTTGAAGCCGCGAGGTTTCTGGGACTCCGGCTAGAAGAGCTTGATGACAATGCTGGGTAAGGGAGGTGATATTTTAGGCAGATTAAATAGTCGATACAACAACAACAGCAACAGATGAGTCTGCCTTTTTTGTAATCATACATTTGTTTATATTCCGCTTCAGTTGCGCAAATAGACATAAAGATGGCTTGGAGGGTGTGCAACGCCGCGAGGCTTCACGGAATTGCGCTGATACCGGTGTTGGCGTCACTGGCGCTGATACCTTTATTTGTGATTCGGTAACGCCATGACGCCAGTAGTGCCAGAAACACTAAACAACGCTGTACTGGAGTGGTGCCACTGTCGCTATTGAGTTGAATGTGTTTCTGGCGCTGCCATCGCCACTGAGTTTATGTTTTACTCTATTCTCGCTGCACAGAAGTGGCGCCACTGGCACCATTGAGCTGAAGGTGTTTCTGACGTTGCTGGCGTCATGGCGTTATGGTATCACAAATAATGTTAGCAGCGCCAGTGACGCCAGGCGCTACAGCTACGAAGGTGCTATCAAAAACGTTGAGAGGTATGCCCAAAGAAGCGTTTCAGGTTGAATAATTTGCCTTTTGTCCATTAATTTTAAATGGGTAAAAAAAGTTACACTCTGCCGTCGGATTCTTTATGCTGGCATGAATACGTGTATTTAGCTACCCCCTCCAAACGCTTTGCATTAGTTTTCGGTGATGTCTCATAAACTGCGCCCCTAGCAATATTGTATCTTTCGAAGAACCTTTCTCTCGAAAGATTTGTGGACCTCTACGCGTTGGCGACGGCGAGTACCGAAGAAGATTTAATGATGAGCTGTATGAACTTTACGCAGACGCCGACATAGTTCAGCGAATTAAAACACAGCGGCTTCGCTGGCTAGGCCACGTAGTGCGAATGAGCGAAGATGCTCAAGTGGAGATGCGATCCCGCGGTGTTTCCAATTGGCGGCAGTTGGCGCAACGAAGAAACGACTGGCGAGCTATGTTGGACGGTCAAAATCGCCCAGGCGGTTAGATAACCATTTAAAGAAGAAGAATATGGTATCATTGCGCCAAAAAAGCACTTAACGCAATTGCGTTAACGCCGTGCGCTAATACCGGCTATAGCGCTGGCTTCATGATATCAACGCTAAAAAATTAGTCCCGCGACCCAGGCTTACTGTCTTGTAACTCTTTGAGAGAATAAAACGTTTTATTTTCAATTGCCTTGTTGTGTGCAAGCTTTTTGCTGATTCGAGAGCGCGGTAACAGGGAATGCAGGATAAGGAAAACGTCGGCACAAATGGAATCGAAGCGAGCAAATCCAAAAGAGTAATGTGTACATATATGTAAATAAGGTTTAGTACCTTCTGAGAGAGAGACTTTATTTTTGTTTATTTTATTATATAAATTTATAAAAGTAGTGTCTTTGATTTCCTTAATGTGATT
This sequence comes from Merzomyia westermanni, assembly GCA_949987695.1. Classification (NCBI taxonomy): domain Eukaryota; kingdom Metazoa; phylum Arthropoda; class Insecta; order Diptera; family Tephritidae; genus Merzomyia; species Merzomyia westermanni. The sequence goes on along the minus strand of OX465292.1, from coordinate 133,794,810 downwards.
CGGCAAAACTTTATCCGAAAACAAGTAAGGAAGTTCGGGTGGAACCGAACATTATATACCCATTAGTGTTCTATTATGTCATCCCAATTTACGCAGCTCTATTTTAATACTTTCAGTTCGTATTTGCGTTCAGACAGACAGACAGATAGACGTATCGAGAGACGGGCATGGCTAAATCGACGCAGCTCATCCTCCTGATCATTTCAGTATACTTACAAACATTTCATGTTCATGAAAGGTATAAATATCAAAAAAGATATACCACTTCGCTTTTGCAGTGGGGTATTAACTGTTAATTTATTTCATAAGTCCGGTAATATCAAAATAATTTGATGTTTACTTAAATAAGTATACTATGTATGTATATGTATAAAAGCTGAATAAAAAGGTCACTTGAAGTACGACCGTCAATAAGTATTCACGTGTTCTTATTAATAGGTTATGGGCCTCACGACTTTCTTGAATTAGTTTAAAGAAAAATAATTTAACTGAATTTTTTTTTGGAATAATGGCGAACAATTATATTCAAAGCGTGCCGAAGTTGAAAGGCAGATAAAATTATGATGAATGGTGTTTTGCGGCGGAAAATTTGTTGGCACTCGAAGGGAAGGTTAACTACATCAAATCTTTGCTGCGACACTTAATCTCGTTACGGATGGAAAATTGTGATTCAATGACAACATATGTTACTCAAGTGGTTGAAACAGCACAGAGATTGGATGGTACAGGTTTTCAGATTACCGACGAGTGGGTAGGTTCTTTACGTTTAGCTGGTATTGAATATTCTGTATTTAAGGTGTATACTACAAAATCTTCAATTTATTAATTCACTTCAATTTATACAAACAAAAATCAATTCAATCTCAGTCATCGAGACTGTCTGTGTTCCTCTTCTTTTATATCAAAAATCCCCTGTCAAAGATAGCATCTACCTAGAGATGCACGATATGCGTTGTCACTGACTGTCACGCCTTATACGTACGTTACCAATGTAGTGCTCGTTCGTTAACTAACGGCCAGTACTCAACACCCCTTAACGCCCAGCGGAAGAATAGAATTCTGGAACCTTCCTAGGTCGATTTGATCGCCGTGGTGTTTGCTGTCGAATAGGAGGTGATCGATCTACACTACCAGTCGGCGAGTTCGGTAACAAGGTTAGTGGTGGTCGTGAGGTGCCAGGTGCTGTTGGTGATGGTGATTCCGCAGTGGGTGAGTTAGCCCTAAGGTCAACAGTGTCTTCGGCAGATCCGTTAACGGAGACTAACCCCGAATTACTGTCTGGGTTATTTCTACTTCCGGAATCGTCTTCCTCAATGTCCATCTCTGCCCCCTCCGTGACTGCCCTACTTCTAATCTGGTCCAAATGGCGCTTAATTACTCTTCCATCTTCCATCCGAACCTTGTATGAGACGGGACCGGTTCTTGCGTATATGCGCCCCTTTATCCACTTAGGACCGGTTGAATAATTACGAATCCAGACAAGGTCGGCATCGCTGAATGATTGCTTGACAATAGGATTGTCCTCGACGTTTGACAGCTCATGCGGGTGAACTTTATCAAAGTAAGTTCTGAGCTGACGATTAAAGAAAAGTTCGGCCGGAGAACGTCCAGTTGTTGCATGTGGACTGATGTGTTGATTAAATACAAACCGAACCAGATGCAGATCAAAATCGGAGTTTGCGGGAAGCTTCTTAAGGAAGTCCTTCGTGGTCTGCACCATCCTCTCTGCTTGTCCGTTAGACGATGGGTGGAAAGGTGCACATTTGACATGTCGTATTAAGTTATTGGTCATGAAATTTTCAAATTCTGAAGACGTGAACGCTGTTCCGTTATCCGACACGATGACATCCGGTATACCATGAGTTGCGAAAAGCGATCTCAACGATTTAATAGCACACTGTGATGACGTGGACTTAACAATGTGTACCTCCAACCATTTTGAATAAGAATCAACAGTCAGGAAAAATACTTTGCCTTGGAAAGGTCCCGCAAAATCTACATGTAGACGCGACCATGGATTCTTTGCTGTTTCCCATATGTGGGGTTGTGCCTGGGCTTTCTCATGACGGGTCTGCTGGCACGGTGCACAGGTTTTTACCATGTTTTCCACTTCAGTGTCCATTTTTGGCCACCAGAAATAGCTTCTAGCCAATGCTTTCATTTTAACGATGCCAGGATGTCCTGAATGTAACGCTTCCAAGATAGCTTTCCGACAAGTCTGAGGAACAATCGTTCTGTTTCCCCAGAGAAGGCAACCTTTGAGGGTACTGATTTCATTTCGCCGCACATAATATGCATAAGCTTTGTCTTCCCGCAGCATGGATGACGGCCACCCCCTTAACGCCCAGCTGGTGACTTTCGTGAGTAGTGCATCTTTAGTCGTAGCTGTTGCTATGTCTTTGGCATTTATAATTTGCGAGCTAGCCATTTCAATCATAAGAACTTCCCCATGATTGGATTTGCTGCATTCATCTTGGACGGGCAGACGGCTTAGGCAGTCCGCATTTCCCATTTTCCTTCCCTCTCTATATACAAGGTCAAACGTGTAGGCATTCAGAAACGTGCTTCGACGAAGCATTACAGGCGATATAATGATAGGCGTCTGCTTTGTGGGACTGAATATTCCTAGAAGAGGACGATGGTCAGTAACCAAGGTGAACTTTCGTCCGTACAGGTAGTCGTGGAACTTCTTGACGCCTGCTACTAAAGCAGTTGCTTCGCGATCGATTTGAGCGTAGTTCCGCTCCGGCTTCGATAATGTTCTCGAATAAAAAGCTATTGGCCTCTCCAACCCATCAGGTAAAATGTGGCTTAGTACGGCACCGACACCATACGGCGAGGCGTCACAAACGAGTGTTAAGGGTAATTTTTCATCATAATGTATAAGGACACTATCAGAGGTGACTAAATGTTTTAGTTTACTGAAGGCTAACTGATGCTCATTCTTCCAAATGAAACTTCTATTTTTTTCTAGAAGACGATGTAAGGGTTCCGCAATCGTAGCTTTATTTGGAAGAAAAGTATGATAAAAGTTTAACAGACCGAGGAATGCCTGAAGCTGCTTCTTGTCTGTTGGTGCAGGAGCATTTTGTATAGATTTAATTTTTTCTGGGCATGGTCTAATGCCAAAACTATCGATTTTGTACCCCAAAAAATTAACAGTAGGGACGCCAAATTTACATTTGTCTCCCCGAAGACGTAAGCCCGACTCATCAAAACGCCTTAAAACTTCCCCCAAACGATCTGACAGTTCTGATTCGGTTGATCCCATTATGACTACGTCGTCAAAATATGGTAGGACGCCAGGTATGTTGCGAAGAAGTGTTTCAATAAAATTTTGGAAAATTCCTGGTGCTGACGAAACGCCAAATTGGAGTCTATTTACTTTAAATGCCCCCTTATGAGTGATAATAGTTTGCATCATGGCAGATTTTTCGTCCACGACAAGCTGTTGGTACGCCTGGGCTAGGTCTAGTTTTGCAAAAATTTTGCCTCCTTCAATTGAAGAAAGAAGCGAGCCTATGGAAGGAATTCGGAAATTGTGCGGCAGGAGTGCTTTATTTAACGTCGACTTGTAGTCGCCACAAATTCTGATCGACCCATCGCTTTTGGTAACCGGTACTATAGGGGTTGCCCAGTCAGAATATTCAACAGGTTCGAGAATTTTTTGTGAGCACAATCTGTTAAGCTCAGCTTCCACAAGACTACGTATAGCAATGGGAATTCGCCGTACCGGAAGTCTGATTGGCTCAACACAATCTTTGACAAGTAACGAAACTGATTTCCCCTTGAATTTCCCTAGTTCCGCTGAAAAAAGATGGTCGAATTTCTTTAGCACCGTTTTTAGGTTGCGGGACTCATCGATATTTAGGACCCCCTGAATACTTATGCCCAAAACATCAAACCAGTTACACCCTAACACATTAGTTTGATTCCCGTTTACCACTAGAAGGGGTAAGTGTTTTATTCTACGTTTGTCGTATACAACTTCGACATCTACAGTGCCTTTGATAGGAACGCCATTATGCTGAAAGTCCCTCAACTTGAGACCGCACTCGTATAGAACTGGCTTAGCCGTAGGCCACAACTTATCGAATGTGTTAGATGACACTATAGTATAGTCCGAACCTGAGTCCACTTCAAATACACACGGCTTCCCATTGATAGTTACCGTTGTTGATTTTTTCCCAGTTGTTGAGCACGATATTTGATTTATCGCTTGTGGTTTCGATTTGTTCTGTTGGTTCCGATTCTTAGAGAAGCTTGTGGGGCGGTCCGTTGCCTGGTTATGATTGGTCGAGCGACAAACGCGTTGTAAATGACCTTTGAGACCACACGCTGAACATGTTGATTCTTTGTGAGTGCACTGTGATCGAGGATGTGCGCCTCCACATCCATTACATGGTTTTACTGTACTAGTACTCCGTTGATTTTTATTTTTCTTAGAATGCTGTTGATTCCGTTTAGTTATTTGGTTGACATGTTCCGGCTGTCGAATTACCAACACGTTTTTAGATGCAGCTTCTGCGGTTGAAGCCTTTTCGATTACTTTTTGTAGTTGCAGGTCACTTTCCGCAAGAAGGCTGCGCTGAAGAGATTCGTCCCTCAATCCGCACACCAAACGGTCACGAAGCATACGGTCCAAGGCATTACCGAAATTACAGTCAATTGCCAATCTTCTCAGTACAGCTACGTACTCCGCAAAGGACTCGTTTGGCATTTGGTCGCGTTTGTGAAATTTGTAGAATGATGCAATTTCCGATGGTCGGGGGCAAAAATGCTTAGTTAGAATGACCTCTATTTCAGAAATTTTAAGATCACTCACCTTTTTGGGAGATGCCAATGACGCCAGGAGGTCGTAAAGCGTTGCGCCGGCTAACGTCAAAAAAATTGCCTTTTGTCGTTCGGCCACCTGTACGTCATTGGCCTGAAGGAACAGCTCGAATCTCGCATAATAAGTTTTCCAGTTCTCCGGATGGTTGATGTCGAATGGCTCCAACGTTCCTAACGATGTCATTGCGTATGTTGTTGTTGCTGTGGTTACTTTCCTCGAAGTAGATGGTGTGTCGTGGCTTGGCAAACGCTCAGCTAACTCGGACTCTTTTTTAAGTGACATCGGCGTTGCAGGTTAACCGCATGTGCCAACTACTAACTGTAGAATTGTGTGCTAACTGCACTATCGAATGTTACAGTTTTGTTGCCGAAGTCAGTACAAAATTCTTGAATGCACTAGTATGTACATGTGTGAGCCATAACTGCATTATGGCGTGTTACGATTTCTTACAGAAGTTTATGCGAATGTTGTTTGTTGAAATGAATTTTAATATGATGGGAAGGATCCCATCCTCGTCGCCAGTATTGAATATTCTGTATTTAAGGTGTATACTACAAAATCTTCAATTTATTAATTCACTTCAATTTATACAAACAAAAATCAATTCAATCTCAGTCATCGAGACTGTCTGTGTTCCTCTTCTTTTATATCAAAAATCCCCTGTCAAAGATAGCATCTACCTAGAGATGCACGATATGCGTTGTCACTGACTGTCACGCCTTATACGTACGTTACCAATGTAGTGCTCGTTCGTTAACTAACGGCCAGTACTCAACAGCTGGATTGCCAGAAAAATTTTCGCCAATGATAATGGCAATAGAACACTCTGGAATAGGTATAACTTCTGACGTCATCAAGTCAAAGTTGCTAGACTTTGAAGTATCGAAATTCGATATCGACACTAGTGGCGCTGCATTCGCTGCGAATAAAGCACACAAAAAATACGCAAAAAATAATAGCAAATATAGCCACGAAATGTCAAGTAAAAAGCAACTGAGTGACGAAAATCATATTACGTGTTACAAATATAAACAAGTGGGCCATTATAGAAATCAATGTCCTCAACTGAAAAGTAAAAAATCAAACGCGTTCAGTGCGGTATTCCTAAATGGTAGTTATGATAAATGGTATGTGGACTCTGGCGCTAGTTCACACTAAACCGCAAATATGCATTGGATTAAAAACGCAAATAAATCCCCGGACATGTCTGAAATAATCTTTGCAAATGAAACCAAAATACCAGTTGAATGTTCTGGAGATATACAAATTTTCACTAGCTACAATTACGATATCACAGTTAAAAATGTGCTGTGTGTGCCAAACTTAACTACAAACTTATTGTCTGTAAGTGCTTTTATAAGAAGTGGGAATCATGTCTCTTTTGAAGCTACCCACTGTTATATTCGCAATAAAAAAAGTGAGTTAGTTGCTAGAGCTGACCTGGTTAATGGAGTTTACAAATTAGTATTAAAGAAACCCTCCGTGATGGCTGCGACAGCACTAGTAAGCGCGGAGCTATGGCACAGACGCTTAGCACATATTAACAGTTGTGACTTGAACAAAATGAGAAATGGAGTTGTTGATGGTGTACATTACTCTTCTGTCAGTGACATTCATGTGTGATCTGCTGTGAAGGTAAACTGACCAGTTGCTGTGCATACAACAGCTGAAGGAATGTATGTATGTTTATAGGAATTATCTTTGTTTACATGTACATATGTATACTTTTATACCTATCTGTGTAAACTAGTGTTAAATAAATATTACATTTTTGTTGTAGTCCCTGATGATGATTTCCGTTGGAAATCGAAATATATTGGAGGTAAAAAACTAAAACAGCGTGTTTTTAATGCAACTGACCTAGAGCCAGCTTAAACAACAAATGATTATATGTAAACAAGCAAGATTGCCGTTTCCACGCAAAGAGCATAAGAGCAATGATGTGTTGCAAATAGTACATGCTGATCTCTGTGGTGCAATGGAAACGACGTCTATTGGAGGAGCGAGGTACATCCTGTTATTCGTGGACGACTATAGCCGCATGACATTTATATATTTTTTAAAAGAAAAAAGTGAAACTTTTGAGATGTTCAAAGCTTTTAAAGCAGTGGTCGAAAAACAGCACAATAAAAGAATTAAGACACTCCGTACTGATAATGGTGGCGAGTTTTGCAATAAAAGATTTGATCAATATCTCCTACAGGAAGGAATCGTACATCAAACAACTTGCCCATATACTCCTGAGCAGAATGGGGTCTGCGAAAGGGCTAACAGAACCGTAATTTAAAAAGCAAAATGTTTATTGTTTGATGCAAAATTGCCCAAAAAGTTCTGGGCGGAAGCTGCAAATACAGCTGTTTACATAAAATATAGATCCATTTGTCCAACGTTGGGGGACAAAACCCCGTATGAAGTGTGGTTTAAGGAAAAACCAAATCTTGATCACATTCGCCTATTCGGAAGCCCAGTTATGGTTCACGTTCCAAAAGAAAAAAGGCTTCAGTGGGACAAAAGAGCCGAGAAACATATTCTTGTTGGGTTTTCCGAAAATGTTAAAGGGTATCGTGTCTACGATTCGAGAAAAAATGTTATTATTGTGAGTTGAGATGTTATCGTAATGGAAAATTATACAAAAAACACAGAAGGAAATAGTTCTATATGGATTCTAAGCTCAGGTTCTGCAATCGAAGAAGAGGAAACTAAAGATGCCGCAGAAAGTACATTGTCCATGGAAGAAAACGTAAACAGAGATTCAGTGGGGGAGTGTCCATTAAATGAGTCTCTGAACATATCACCCTAAGCCCACCCTGTTTACACAGATCCAGACGGCAGCATTGATGGCAACATACCGATTATGCCATGTGAAAAAATTCAAGAGCCTACAGGATTTGTTGATGGTAAAAGATTGAGGAAAGCTCCAGATCGTTTTGGTTTTTCTAATATGTGTGTTTCGAATATCGTGTCAGAACACATCGACTTTTCAGAGGCACTGTCACGTCCAGAAGCAAAACAGTGGTCCATATCTATGCAAGATAAGCTTCAATCATTCGAAGACAACGATGCATGGGAGATTTCGGAAATGCCAAATGGGGCATCAATAGTTAAGTCTAAGTGGGTCTTTAACAAAAAGCTTGACGTAGATGGCAAAGTACGTTTCCGTGCTCGACTTGTGGCGAAAGGCTTTACCCAGAAATATGTTATTCGCTATTAGCGTGAAATATGCGACGAATATCACGCACTTAGATGTCACTACAGCTTTTTTAAATGGTCACCTGAAGGAAGACATTTACATATATTTTCCAGAAGGGTTCAAGAGTAAAACTACCGGGAAAGTTTTAAAGCTAAAAAGAGCTATTTATGGCCTGAAACAGTCTTCCTTGGTTTGGTATGAAAGAGTTAAAGAATGTTTATGCAAATTGGGTAATAAAATAAGTTTTTATGAACCATGTCTTTTAACAAAAATTTAAAACAATGTTAAGACTATAGTAACAGTCTACGTGGATGATTTTTTGATATTTTCAAATGATGTAAAAGAAAGAAAAATGTTGAAAAATGTATTAAGTTCGCAATTTAAAATAAAAGATCTTGGATATGTAAAACGTTACTTAGGTATGAGAATTCAAACGAATAAAGATTGCGACACTATTACCATAATTCAGCAAGAATATATCGAACAATTATTATTCAAATTTAATATGTCTAGTTGTAAACCAATCGATACGCCTATTGAGTGTAAGCTTAATATAGAACAATCTAAAAATACTTGCGATGATGTTCCTTATCAAAAACTTATAGGCTCTTTGATGTATCTAGCTTTTCTTACAAGACCAGATATTGCATATTCAGTAAGTTATCTTAGTCAATTCAATAACTGTTATAAAGAAATCCATTATACTTATGCAAAAAGAGTTTTGAAATATTTACAAAAAACTAAAGGTTACTGTTTAAAATATACGAAAGAATGTAATGAAAGTTTGACAGGTTTCGTTGATGCTGACTGCGCGAAAGAAAATCATATAGTGGTTACTGTTTCACCATGTTCGGTTGTTATTTCTTGGCAAAGTAAAAAACAGAAATCAATTCTTTGTTCAGAGTACGTGGCGCTCTCAGAGGCATCAAGAGAAGCTGTTTACTTAAGAAATGTATTGTATGATATTACCAAAGAATGGTTGACAAAGGGCATTATGCCAACCAAGCATTATAAATTTATGAAAATGTTAGGAGTTACACCAATCTAATGAAAATATATACCCTGTTAACGCTAGGCACTGCACTTATTTTGATAAGTGGGGGTGTTAATTTATTTCATAAGTCCGGTAATATCAAAATAATTTGATGTTTACTTAAATAAGTATACTATGTATGTATATGTATAAAAGCTGAATAAAAAGGTCACTTGAAGTACGACCGTCAATAAGTATTCACGTGTTCTTATTAATATTAACTACTTGCCCGGATATTTTACTTTTCATCCTGAACGTTTTGATATACATTATTAAATATATATCTCGATTCTTTTATGCCGAATGAAGTAATACGAGTATATCTACGATCCTCTACAAACCTTTTATATAAAAGTGGGCGTAGACCTTAACCGATCCCGCCCATTTTTCCTAGGAACATTCCTTGCATACCTGGAAACCTGCGATATCATTTCAATATCTTCAACGGTTTTTGATTTATGATACATATTATTTCTAAATTTGACTTAATAAAAAGTGGGCGGTGCCACTTCCATTTTAAAAAATTCTTGAAAAATGTATTTTATGCCTCAATCTCAATGTACTCACCAAATTTTATCCTTATAGGTGCATTATGTACTGACTAATCACTTTTTTGTGTTTTACAAAAAATTATATATAAAGTTGGCGCTCGGAGATGAGTGCCAAGAAACCCGCATACCAAATTTCATTAGGATATCTCAAAATTTACTCAAGTTATCGTGTTCACAGACGGACGGACGGACATGGCTTAATCAATTTCTCTTTTCGTCCTGAACATTTTGATATACATATATAAGTCAATATCTATCTCGATCCGTTTATGCTGTTACGTACTGCCGTTAGGCGACTAAAGTTAATATACATTGTGTGCGTAGCACTACTAAGTATAATAAATAGCAAAAAAACATTGAGGTTATGAACCTGATTTCAGGTGCCATATAAGAATATGAAATCCGACTTAATCTTAACATTAAATTCATATCAATTGACAATAAATAAGAATGAATTTATTTCTTGCCAAACGAAAACAATCAGGAAATTTGTATTCTCGCCAAGCCTCAAACATTTTTCATACCTTTCATGAGCATGAAATGGTATTATAACTTTGGTAAGTATGAGAAGAAGAAGAGATAGACTTACCAATAAGTATACCGTCTGTCTGTTTGTACGCAAACTAATCCCTCAGCTTTTGAGATATCTTGATGAATGATTGGTAAGGGGCCGTCATTTTGCATGATATTAATCATTTGTCGGAATTAGCAAGTTTGGAGCAATACAACGCATAGCTCCCATATAATCGATAGTTTTGATATATGGGTTTTGGGCTATAAATTTTGCAATTAAAAAGCTAGGAACGGAAAGTTTTTCAGGTTTGGTATTTATTATGTATGTAATGTGTGTAGTGAAAATCAGCCAGATCGGACCTACATAACATAAATGGGGTTATGTACAAGGTGGCGCAAAAGTAAGCTTCCGATGTTCAGCATATCGGTTGTGGCACGTGCAGTGTGTGCTGTTGCACCGTCTTGTTGGAACCACATGTTTTCCAATCCCAATTCATCAAGTTGCGGCAAAAAGAACTCGTTGATCATTGCTCTATAGCGCTCACCATTCACAGTAACCGTTTGGCCCCGACCGATAATTGGTCAAATAAATAGTCAGCAATATTCCGTGTTCTGGAACAGTGTAGCGTAACATTGTTTATTAACGTGTATTTTGCATGTGCTTACTACACAAATGTCAAAACAGAACTGACTTTAGGGGCCAATCGCAAAATTTATAGCGTTTTCTGATAGGAGGATTACTTTTGCGCCACCCTGTATCTTTAATTTATCAGCTTTGCCGAGTTTTTACTAATTGTGGGTAAGGATCGTAAACTCAAAACCATGATGCGTATTCTTCGGCCCAATCGAAAACATCCCTTTCCTTACTTGTTTTGGATTATTCTAGGTATCTCGAATGTTATTCATACGTGTTGCGGCGCACGCACGCCAGTGTTCGATTTTTTCATGATAGGTCATTGAATGAAGGTCAATGCTCTAATATGTTCGTCCTCATCTTCTGCTATTGCAAATACCTTCTGCTATTGCTTTTTTGAACTACCGTCTGATGCCGACGTCTTTCGACTAAAATTAGTTTTCCAGTTCCTAAACTTGTTGTGTGATTTTCCTAGCGGAGCTGCGTTTTTTCCTTCAAGGTAATAGTATTACTAAAAGTGAAAAATAAATTGTTATTACTTGATCAGATATCAGATAAAAAGAAGTAAAATATTAGTTTACCGCCAACTCTCCAGGGAAAACTACACAAATTTGACTTGCAATAGAAGCGCAATCAGTAACCGAAAGATCATGGTTCTTCATAATACAATACTGCAAAACCGATTCCACCAAAAGCTTGCGTAAATTATTATGCATGGCTCCTTTTTCTTTTATGACTCTATTACGCTTTTTCTGTAAGAATTTGAATTTATAACCAAAAGAACCTGATTGCTGATATCATTTGAACTTTTTGGTACAACGCTTAGATTTTTTGCTATAAGTTCATGTGATTGAGTAGATTGATGTCGCTATGAATGCTCGTTTCCCATTGATGACGATTCAGCGCACTCATCGAAGAATTTGATCCATTGCGTCCATTGATATAAAAACTCCAGCACCAAGGGAAACATCAGTGTTTATGAAAAGCCATTGTTTTTGATAAGTGCTTTAGGATGCCGATATACAGTTGTTGCTCTGAATGAGTTAAGGGGGCATCCATAAATTACGTGAACCATTTTTCGAGAATTTTCGACTACATCCCCTCCAGTTTAAGTGAGATTTGGAGAGACTTTATTGGAGGACCCCTCCCCTATTTTAAGCTCACCTAATTTATGGCTGTCCCCTAAGCTCACTATGACTAAACATGTCAGAAGTTTCTAGAATGTTTGCTGCGAAATGTTTATTAAATTGTTGAATTTTTATTCTATGAGCTATGAGCAACTGCAACTATTTTATATACTAATGCGTTTTCAGCACAAATTTGGTCATCGTATTGGACAATGAAGCATCCTTTTTTGTATTCCATAGATCAATAAATACATTGGAAGGAGCAGCGAAAACTGAATACATTGACTTTATTTGAGAGCAGAAATTGTATATAACTTTTTCATATTCTGAACGAGAAATAAGATGATTTGGTGAAATTGGTATTTTTTTAAATAGATCAGATTTGCAATATTATAGAGGAATAACGCACTATAAAGTGATACTTCGGCTTTAGAGTTTCATTAAAAAAAAACGAACATAATCTGTGTGGTGCTTTATTACAAGTGACTTAATCCTTTCCTTCTTTCTTTAAGCCTGTCATTGGCTTTGAAATTTCATTTAAAAAAAGAGTATCGATTATTTTGAAAAAAAAAAAAAAAATAGCCATACGGGATCGTCTTCTGGAACGAGGTACCAACCATTAGCGGAAATAGGCGTAAGAAAGCCATCATTTTTCGAGCAGTAATTTTCAGGTGATATTTTCTTAAATGGGCAAAAGTCATACCAGGGGATATACAGCTGCCGAAGTTTTGCTGCTAAGAAATACCGTTACCTGGAATAATATTTCCACTGCTGCGTGTTTTTGTACAAAGCACATTGTTGTCTTGTATTACCAGAAAATTCCTGGTTACTAGATCAACTGCACTTGCTTTTATCAGGATTTTTTTTCCGTAAAAATAGATGCCTTTAATCAAGTAAACCGGACTGTATGATCTATTTCGATTTCATAATAATTATACCTTTCATGAACATGAAATGGTATTATAACTTTGGTCCGATGTTTGTAAGTATGAGAAGAAGAAGAGATATACCCACCAATAAGTATACCGAAATGATCAGGGCGATGAGCTGAGTCGATTTGTGCCAGTATATCTGTTTGTACCCAAACTAGTCCCTCAGTTTTTGAGATATCGTGGTGAAATTTGCTATTTTGCATCCGATTAATCATTTGTCGGAATCAGCAATATCGGAGCAATACAACGCATAGCTCCCATACAATCGTAAGTTTCTATAATGGGTTTTGGGCTATAAATTTTGCAATTAAAAAGCTAGGAACGTAAAATTTTGCAGTTTTAGTACATGTTATATATGCAATGTGTGTAGTGAAAATCAGCTAGATCGGACCTACATAACATATAGCTCCCATACAATCGATTGTTCCGGTAAATGGCGTTTGGGCTATGTATCTTTAAATGATCAGTTTTGCAGAGTTTTTACTAATTGTGAGTAAGGATCGGACACTTAAAACCATGATGCGTATTCATGAAAGGTATAAGGTCTTCGGCACAGTCGAAGACAGCCTTTTCCTTACTTGTTAAACGTAAGCTTCGCTCGTTAAGAGTTTCTAGCGAAAAACAACTACTAGTAATATGGTGATTTATTATATGACACATATCGTAATGACACACTCCTTCAAAGATGTCGTGCATAACGTCAAAAGCAAGGTTTGAAGTTACATGAAATTAAGTGATCGAATTAAATATACACTCTTCGAATTAAACTGCACTCCCGCATTGTAACCAACACGATTCCTATATACATTGAGATCTTCAGTGTGCATTTTATAAGTTAATTTTTTACGAGATTTGCAGAAGCGGCAAAAAAAGTTTTGATTGGAAGAATAAGTAACGCCAAGGATAGTGTTTAATCCCAAATTACCTCCAAGAATTAGCCCTAAAACAAAATACACATTCTGAGGTTCTAAAATTAACTCCATTTTCTTCAAGATTTTTTATGTCCTGAACTAACTTTCTAAGACATTGCCATTTGCTGAATTCTGAATTTTGCATAACCGAAATGAATAATAAACAAATGTGACTGGAATAATGTGCGAACCAAGATGGTAATTTTTTTCTGAACCATCTATATGTAAAACAAGTAAGGGCATCTAAGTTCGGGTGGAAGCGAACATTATATACCTAGTAGTGATCTATTTTGGCATACCAATTTACGAAGGTCTATTTTAATACTTTTCAGTTCGTATTATAAAGCCAGCTGATTGTTTTCAATAAAAACACTTCTGTTATGAGTTTTGAGGGGTAAATTAATTTAAAACAAGTAAGGAAAGAGCTGCCTTCGAAAGTGCCAAAGACTTTATACCTTTCATGAATACGGTTACGGTTTTAAGTGCCCGATACTTACTCACAATTAGCACAAACTCTGCAAAACTGTTAATTTAAAGATACATAGCCAAAACCCCATTTTTCGGAACAATCGAGTGTATGGGAGCTACATGTTATGTTGGCCCGAGCTGGGTGATTTTCACTACACACATTACATATCTAAGAAGTACTAAACCTACAAAATTTTACGTTCCTAGTTCTAAGCTCTATGGAGGGCGAGTAGTTTTTTTAAGTTATTTTTTTATTTTATTTTATTTGATTTTATTTTATTTTTTATATAATATTATTGGTTTAGAGAGGAAAAAGGGGGTGTGGGGAGCACATGTTTGATATAGGGAGCCCTTTTCTAGTATTTATTTAATTATTATTTTATTTTATTTGAGTTATTTGTTCTATATAGAACGGGAGGTGCGGAGCACCTGTTACACCTTGTATTTATTAATTGGGGGCGAGCGCTGTTGGCTCTGAGGCATTGCCCGGGATTGGCTTCCTCATTTTCGTTGTGAAAAACCCCCGCTTGGGATTACAAAACATACACTATATCTTTGGGATATTTCATAAGCTGCTTGCGAATTACAAGAGAGTGCAGCGCAAATAAAATAGACGAAATAAATAATTATAGCTTAAGTCGATTAAACATTCTCGCCCCCCTAGACGGCTTAGTCGCCTAGTGATATTCATAAGTCGCCGGTTCGAATCCGGCTCGAAGGACCATGTCTAAGCTCTATTGAGTGCGAGTAGTTTTTTTGAGTTATTTTTTGGTTTAGAGAGGAAAGGGGGTGTGCGGAGCCCATGTTTAATATAGGGAGCCCTTTTCTAGTATTTATTTAATTATTATTTTATTTTATTTGAGTTATTTTTTCTATATAGAACGGAAGATGCGGGACACCTGTTACACCTTGTATTTATTAATTGGGGGCGAGCACTGTTGGCTCTGAGGTATTGCACGGGATTGGCTTCCTCATTTTCGTTGTGGAAAACCCCCGCTTTGGGATTACAAAACATAAACTATATCTTTGGGATATTTCATAAGCTGCTTGCGAATTACAAGAGACTGCAGCGCAAATAAAATAGACAAAATAAATAGTTATAGGTTATGTCGCTTAAACACCTAGCTTTTTAATTGCAAAATTTATAGCCCAATCCCCATTTATTGAAACTATCGATCATATGCGAGCTATGTGTTATTTTGGTCCGATCTGGGTGATTTTGACTTCACACATTACATATGTAATATGTCCCAAACCTGTAAAACTTTACGTTCCTAGCTTTTTAATTTCAAAATTTAAAGCCCAAAACCCATTTATCGAAACTATCGATTATAAGAGATCTATATGTTATGTTTGTCCGATCTGGCTGATTTTCATTGACATTACTTATATAATATGTACCAAATCTGCACAATTTGCGTTCCTGTCTTTTTAATAGCAAAATTTATAGCCCAAAACCCCATTTATTGAAGCTATCGAATATAAGGGAGCTATATGCTACGTTGGTCGGACCTGGGTGATTTGCATTACATATATAACATGTACTAAAACTGCAAAATTTTACGTTCCTAGCTTTTTAAGTACAATAGTTATAGACTAAAACCCGTTTATCGGAACAATCGATTGTATGGCAGGCATGCGTTGTGTTGTTCCGCTGTTGCTGATCGACTCAGCTCATCGCCCTGATCATTTCGGTATACTTATTGGGGGATCTACCTGTTCTTCTTCTCATACTTACAAACATAGGACCAAAGTTATAATACCATTTCATGTTCTTGAAAGGTATACAAAATATTGATGTATGGTACATGTATATCATCATAAACCTCCTAAGAGATTCTTGCGCCGAGCTTTCCTTCCAATATGTGGTGTGCCACCACAAATTGGCGGGACCTACATATTTTTGCCGACTTCAAACGGCATCTACAAACGAAATGCATTTTTGCTGAGAAGCCTTCCATTGCAGCAAGATACTCGGAGAGTTTGCCAAACCACTGCCGAGGGGCGCACACGTTTTGAAAAACTTTTTCAAGCCACTTTTGATGTTACCGGTCCCAGGACTCGAACCTTGGACATTCGTTGTGATAGGCCGGCAGTTATTTATTGATGGGCCCATCTCTTCTTCTCATACTTACAAACATTTCATGTTTGGTTAAATCAGGGTACTCACGGTTGTTGGGTATGTATCTTAACGTTTGGAGTTGTTGACTGATGCTCCTCTTCCTATTCTTCCTTCTTTGAAATGTTAGAGTGATGCAGCTGCCAATTCACTAATCTGGATTTGTGATAGTGGAATATATGTGGTTCTTCGATTACGTACACCAAGAATTTATACTTGATACCTTTTCTAGTCTTTTGTTATGTTTTGAGCTAAAGAAAAACTAAATTCTTTTCTAAACTTCACACTTTATAATTTATTTTCCGAAATCCTTTATTTGCCGGAGCAAGAACAACAATCTAGAAAAATTGAATATGATGGAAAATGCATATGCGAAGATGTATTGCTGCTCGACGGCGTGGCTCCTGGCGGCTGTTGGTGCAATACTGATGTGCCATGACAATTAGGAAGCGTTGTTGCAGCTGCATGGCCGTAAACACTGGGCAAATCAGTAGAGCGTGATAGCGCATACACAACCTGCATTTCTGTGTTGGGACCGGAGGGCGTTGACGATCCATCTGTTGAAAATAGAGAGTAGTACATATGCATATTAGTTATACGCCTGGGATTCAGCATAGTTTTGGGAGTGCCTAATTGGTTGTCTGAGGGTTAACGATAGTACGAACTTGTGGACTAGGGAGATGGGAGTGAGCCTTGAGGGCCATCGTCACTCTCAGACGGTAGAAAACATAATTTATTTAGAGGTCTCGTGAGAATACCGTTCTGGGTGCGGCCGCCTAAAAACGAATGTGTCCGTCTCGTCCTGGGTGTAGGCTTTCCAATCGACCTAGCCGCCATTCGGTGGGAGGTAAGTTGTCTTCTTTAATGATGAGTAGATCGCCTATTTTCGGGGGAGTGTGGGCCTTTTTCTATCGGTAACGCCTTTGAAGGTCGGTTAGGTAATCAGTTTCCAGCGTTTCCTGAACTGATGGTGCAGAACTTTCAGGCGGTCCCATCGGTTTATCATAGAGAGACTTTCCTTATTTGCTTCGGGAAGCGAGAGCATTGGTGCTCCGCGAAGCAAATGACCTGGCGTGAGGTCGGTGAGGTCATTCGTGTCCTGAGAAAGCTGGGAGATGGGACGAGAGTTAAGTATGGCTTCTATTCGAATTATTTAAGTCGAGAACTTCTAGAAGGTGTGGCGATGCGGTTCAGGTGTTTAGAACTTGGTATGTTGCTTAGTAACGAATATGTAATTTTTATTATTCAACAAGTTTTCATAGTTAAGTGAGTCAATAAACTTTTTCTGTTTCTGAAGTGACAAAAATAAAATAAAATAATTTTGAATATTTTTAATAGGAAATAAATATTATTATTTCCTATATTGGTGACCCCGACGTGATCAAAAAGTGTATAACGTGTATTCCATAAGATGCTTCGAGATGAAGATCAGCTCGTTGCCCTTCGCGGAGAAAATGAGGAGCTTCAACGACAGATCGACGAATTACGCCAGCAAGCGCAACAACAACACAACCATCAATTGGAGTATGAGCAGCAGCAGCCACCATCACCGCAACCACGACAATGGCAGCAGCAGCGAGATTATGATTTTGCCACTAACTTCGCCGGCCATCGCCCTGCAGTTCATCGTGTTGCAGTAAAACTGCCGCCTTTTTGGTCCGACAAACCAAGACTATGGTTTTCACAGGCTGATTCGCAGTTTACGTTGTCCGATATAACAAATGAGGTAACAAAGTTCCATTATGTTGTTTCGCAACTGGATGCACGTGTCGCATTTGAGATCGAGGACGTTATAGAGAATCCTCCTCCGCTGAATCCATACACATTTTTGCGCACAAAGTTGATTGATCGTTTGTCTGCGTCTGAGGAACAACGAGTCCGCCAACTTATCAGTGAGGAAGAGCTCGGCGATCGCAAACCATCGCAGTTTCTACGCCACTTACGCTCTCTCGCTGGTTCAACTATCGTGCAGGATAGTCTCCTTCGTCAACTCTGGCTTAAACGTCTTTCGTCCAACGTCCAGGCTATCCTTGCGACACAATCTGATTTGCAGCTCGACAACATTGCGGAGCTTGCTGACAAGATTGTCGAAGTCTCACCGAGCTCGCCGACTTTCGCTGTAAATGCAGCGCTCAGCGATAAAAGTATCGAAAGCAATCTGTTAAATGCGATTGCTGATCTACAAAAGCAAGTGGCCGAATTGTCGGTTTCTCGTTCGTGCCCTAATCATTCCCATGGTTCGTCCAACAGCTTTCGACGTCGTAGCAAATCTCGAAATCGAAGCAACTCTAACCAACAAATTTGTTGGTACCATAAAAAATTCCAGGACAAAGCGAAGAAATGTATAAGTCCCTGTGATTATTTGGAAAACGGAAAAAGCAGTCTGTGAATGCGGCATCAGACTGCTTGTCAACCAGTAGCCGCCTAATTGTCACTGATAGAATATCTAAACATCGCTTTCTCGTCGATACTGGTTCTGACTTATGTTGCTTTCCTCGACGTCTATTACGTGATCGTCGTTCTCCTGTCAATTACGACTTGTGTGCTGCAAATGGAAGCAAAATCAAAACATATGGTTTTTTAACCTTGAATCTTAACTTAGGACTTCGTCGTGATTTTCCATGGAGATTTATCGTTGCTGATGTTGATCTACCAATAATTGGATCTGATTTGCTTGCTCATTATCACCTTTTACCGGATTGTCGTACAAAACGCATCGTCGACGTCACCACTGGTCTTCAAGTACACGGTTTTTCTCAGCCTTCCTCGCAAACCGATGTTAAAGCAGTTCAGGATTCGTCGACTTTTGGTTTTCTCATTTCTCAATTTCCTGAAATTACTCGTCCACCAGGTTTACCTCGAAATATAAAACATGAGACTGTTCATCACATTCGTACAACTCCTGGACCACCGGTGACAAGCAAAGTACGACGCTTAAATCCTGAGAAATTAAAAATAGCTAAACAAGAATTCGACGCTATGTTACAAGCTGGTACAACTCGTCCCGCAGAGAGTTCTTGGTCATCGCCTTTACACTTGGCACCAAAAAGTGATTCAACTTGGCGCCCCTGTGGAGATTTTCGTGCATTGAATGCTCGGACTATCCCAGATCGGTATCCTGTCCGCCACATTCACGACGTCACTCACTTTATCGATGGTTGTACGGTGTTTTCGAAAATTGATCTTGTTAAAGCTTATCAACAAATTCCTGTAGCCGAAGAAGACATTTCCAAAACTGCTATTATTACTCCCTTTGGCCTTTTCGAATTTCCATTCATGACGTTTGGACTTCGAAATGCTGGCCAGACCTTTCAAAGGTTTATGGATGAAGTTTTGCGAAGTTTAGAGTTTTGTTTCGTTTATATGGATGACATTCTCGTTTTCTCTCGTTCCAAAGAAGAACACGAACGCCATCTTAAAATCATTTTTGAGCGTCTAGCAAGATATGGATTGGTGATTAACGTCAAAAAGTGCATTTTTGGAGTTCCTGAAATTCCTTTTATTGGTTATATCATCTCTGCTGCTGGCGTACAAGCTCCAGAAGAGCGTGTCCAGGTAATCAAAGACTTTCCGTTGCCAAAAACAGCACAAGGTCTTCGACGTTTTCTTGGAATGTTAAACTTCTACCGCAGATTCATTCCGCATGTTTCTGAATACGAAGCTCCATTGAATGATGCAATCAGCAATCCACTCCTGAAAGGATCTCAACCAATCAACTGGACGTTTGAGCTGGAAGAAGCTTTCGTAACCTGCAAAAACTGTATCTCTTCTGCTTCACTTCTGGTTCATCCTCGCATTGGTGCGCCTCTTGGTTTGTTTACAGACGCTTCAAACCATTCAGTTGGTGCATGTTTACAACAGCTTGTCGATGGCGTGTGGCAACCTCTTGCTTTCTTCTCGAAGAAAATGTCCTCAAAAGAATGCTCTTGGCCTGCTTTCTACCGTGAACTTCTTGCTATCTACGCAGCAATCCAGCATTTTCGTCATTTTTTGGAAGGACATTCGTTCACGATTTACACAGATCATAAACCATTGATTTACGCTTGTCAACAAAAACGTGAAAAACTTCCACCGGTTCAACTCAGGCAACTCTCATTCATTGCAGAATTTTCAACGGATATCCAACACATCAAAGGAGCTGATAATGTCGTTGCTGATACACTCTCACGAATTGAAGCTGTTTCTGCTCCATTGGGTTACGAGTTGTTGGTTGGATCTCAAGAAGAAGACGATGAACTTACGAGAATTACCCGAGAAAATTCTTCTCTCTGCATCGAGCGGGTGCCAATAACTGGTTCTTCACTTACTGTGTTTTGTGATACATCAACGGGAAAAGCACGGCCATACATCACATTACCGTTTCGTCGTTCTGTTTTTGATCAGCTTCATAACCTGAGCCATCCAGGTGCCAATGCTTCACTCAAATTAATCAGCGATCGTTTTGTGTGGCCGTCAATGAATAAAGACTGTCGAAATTGGGCTCGTGCTTGTAATGATTGTCAACGATCAAAAATTTCACGCCATGTTCACGCTTCACTTGGAAATTTTGAAACTCCAACAAAGAGATTTTCCCACATTCACATTGATCTGATTGGTCCACTTCCACTTGCATGTTCTTTTCGATATTGTTTGACTGTCATCGATCGTTATACTCGATGGCCTGAGGTATGTCCTTTGCAGAACATAACTGCAGATACTGTAACTCATGCACTTTTGGATTGCTGGATATCTCGTTTTGGTGTTCCTGAAATTATAACCTCAGATCGTGGAGCTCAATTTTCTTCTCATCTCTTCAAAATTTTTGTTACACGATTCGGAGTTCGGCATAACTTCACTACAAGTTGGCATCCTGCTGCAAATGGTTTAGTCGAACGATTACATCGTCACTTGAAAGCCGCAATCATGGCTCATTCCGACATTGACTGGGTTCAGGCCTTGCCCTTGGTTCTACTTGGAATTCGTTCAGCTTTTAAAGAAGATATCAAGGCTACTGCCTCTGAAATGGTTTATGGTGAAACGATTCGCTTGCCATTTGAGTTTCTTTCTTCAAGTCTTGGACATGAAATTTCCGATGATCCAAGTAGCTTTCTTTCAAGTTTACGTGAATTTATGTCGCGCTTACGTCCACTTCCAGCATCAAGACACTGTCAACCTGGAGTTTTTGTTTTCAAAGAACTATCGAAATGTAGTCATGCCTTTCTCAAAGTTGGACCATTTCTTAAGGCACTCCAGCCTCCATACACCGGCCCGTATGAAATAATTAATCGCGATGAAAAGACAGTCACACTCAAAATTCGAAATGAACCAACTAAAGTATCTATAGATCGTGTAAAACCAGCTTTTGTTATTCAAGATGATATTGTTTCAACACCTATTCCTACTTCTACATCTGTTCCGGTTTCAACGTCTATACCTGTTCCTGTTCCTAAAATTGCACGAGTTCCAGAATACGCGACTCGGTCCGGCAGGAAAGTACGTTTTCGAGAAATTTTGGATCTGTAGCCAAATCCTCTACCAAGGGGGGTAGTGTGGCGATGCGGTTCAGGTGTTTAGAACTTGGTATGTTGCTTAGTAACGAATATGTAATTTTTATTATTCAACAAGTTTTCATAGTTGAGTGAGTCAATAACTTTTTCTGTTTCTGAAGTGACAAAAATAAAATAAAATAATTTTGAATATTTTTAATAGGAAATAAATATTATTATTTCCTATAAAGGTACAGGTGCGAGTTCCGTCAACCTTCCTAAAGTGGATTCTAAAGCCTTTGACAGCGGATTTCCATAACCCGCCCATGTGAGGTGCGCCGGGAAGTATCAACTTCCAATTGATTCCTTGGAGGGAATACTTTTGGGCAATATCCGACGATACTTCTTTTAGGAAAGAGATGAATTCTAATACGGTAGCACGCTTGGCGCCGATAATTGGTTTGCCGTTATCGCTCGTCATCTGGTTCGGGTATCCTCGGCGTCCTACAAATCGTGCAAAGGCAGCAAGAAAAGCCTTGCTGGTGAGATCTGAGCATACTCCAAGTGGACCGCTTTGATAGTAAAACAGACAAAGACGGCCACATAACCCTTTGCTATGGTTTGAGATCGGAGCATGGATGCTTTTAATTGAACCGGGCCAGCGAAATCCATACCAGTCGTGGTGAAGGGTGGAGCGCATCTAAAACGTTAGTGGGGCAAGGCTTCCATAATTTGTGATCGCGGTTGTTGTTTGGGAGTGATGCAGACTTTGCACTGGAATATGCACTTTTTGATAAGTGGTTTGAGACGGGCAATGTAAAATTCGTGCCTTAAGATTTGTTGCATGAGGCGAGCTTCCACAGCATTACGTGAAGGAATCGTAAGTATAGAGTACAGATAAGAGACTTTTCGGTTAGGATAAGTGGATGAAGTTCATTGTAAGTTAGGGTTGCATGGGCTAGTCGACCATTCACTCGGAAGACTCTGCCCCTGTCTAGGAAGGGATTAAGTACGAGTAGGGAGCTCCGTTTCACAATGGGTTTTGAGTTCTCTGGGCATAATCTTTCAAGAGCGAAGTATCGAGTTTGGGTCATTATGAGCAGTCGATGTTTCGATAGTTTGAGATCGGAATAAGTTAGCGAGAGGTCGGCTGGGTCATTAGTACAGTTCACCGCGTCTTTTATCCGACGTACAGATTTGAGAACGTTACATGTAAAGCGAGAGGGTAGGAAGAGAACCGATCTAGGACATCCTCGGACTCTGGCGGCTTGACGTTACGGACTGTTGGTTGTGGCTAATCTTCGGGGGTTTTGAAAGCTACTCTGGACCGTTCCACCAAAGTGACGAATTGGAGAGAACGACTGGAGTACATCCTCTAATACCTATATACGTGGGGTTGTCGTTACTTCGCACGTGTCCAAAAGGGACATTACCTACGAGGTGTATGATCTAGGTCTACCATGAGTGAGGTGGCCAGGCTAACACGATTTCGGAATCAGTCTACTTTCTTCTGGTGATGATGACATGGGGTTGAACTAATGCGAATAAATTGGTTAATAAGAGAGCCACTTTGCCTTTGGACACTAGGAGGTGAGAGAAAACTTGAGCGCCGAGAGTAGTTCGCACATATAGTGTGGCACAATAAGCCTTCTCAGAGGCGTCGCAAAAGCCATCGATCTCTACCAGGTGGTCGTGGGAGAAGTAAATCCATCGGCGAGTTTTAATTTCTGAGATGGACTGCAGATTTTTTGCGAATTGCGTCCATTTTACGAGACGTATGGTTTTGACTTGTTCATCCGTTCAATCAGTCCCGTACAACCACAATTCCTGCATCAGGATTTTTGCCTGTATCATAACTGGCGTCAGCCACCCTGCGTTTTCGAAACGTTTTACGATTGAGAAGAGTATCTGCCGCTTGGTGGCTGCTGTTTAGGCTGGGTCTGAGTTCACAGTGTATGAGAATGTGTCCGATAGCGCATTCCATTGAACTCCTAGGGTTTTGGTGGTACTCGAACTCGAGTAAGTCGGTTGTCCGCCTTGGGAATATGTTTGAGCATGTCCGGATGGTTTGCCATGATATTTTTTAAAGGGAAGCCGGCTGAGTTTAGAGCATCCATAGTCGCTTTTAGGGATAACTCGGCTGATGAAAGGTCATGACTGCCGGATAAGATGTCGTCAACATACGACTCGGACTTTAATATTGGGGCTCTCGCATGGATGGGAGTCTGCCATATCTTTCGACAGCTCGTGAAGCGTGCGAATAGCCAGGAAGGGAGCGCAGTTCACCCCAAAGTTGACCGTTTTCAACTTTATTTCAACTTATTATCCTTTATTGGACTGTCTTCGGGAGTTCGGCATATTATCCGTTGGTAGTCTCGGTCATCGGGGTGTAAGAGAATCTGGCGGTACATTTTCTCTACATCGCCATTAAACACATATTTATATGTCCGCCATTTTAGTAACATAAGTCGGAGATCTGGTTGGATGGTTGGTCCGGTACATAAAACATCGTTAAGGGAGTGACCGGAATCTGGTTTTTAGGAAGCGTTGAACACAACTCTGACTTTTTTTGTCTTTTTGTCGGGTCTTACGACCGCATGGTGAGGGAAATAGAATGAGCAGTAGTGATTCCAATTCATGAGGCCTGCATTCTTCCATGTGACCGAGGGACAGGTATTCTTCGAGTACCTGCCCATACTGCTGTTTGAGAGCCACCTTTTTTGACAGAGTGCGTTCCATTCCATGAAACTGTCGTAGGGATGCAGTACGGGATTGGTCTAGGTTGATAGAACTTTTCGCACATTTGATCTTCGGCGGTTTCCACTCGAGGTTTCGGTATCTCTTCGATTTCCCAGAACTGTCTCAGCTGTTCATTCAGGTGGATATTTGTTCTTTCCCACGCTTGAGAGGATCCATTCAAAGATTGTATTTTAGACTAGCAGGCTGGGATAGTTCTTTTCTATGCCATTTAGATTTATTTGATGGATAAGATCACTACCCAATAATACCAGATCAATTTGGATGGGTTCCGGGAGTTCTGGCTTGCTAATTTGAGTAGGGGCCATTTGCGCCTTTGGCTGCCAATCAGCCCGAATGTTGGGAGCTGCCTACTGAGGCGGGGAAGCCCTATTGCCTGGGCCTTTATCTTCACCTTATTGTCATTTGAGACCAGGGTCAACGAGCACTGTTTCTTGGATGTTTGTACCACTCCGCCTCCCATACTTGGTATTTCAAACAGGGATTGGGTAAAGGGAAGCTCGAGTTTTGTCTGAGCTTTGGCGGATATGAAGCTTCTTTCGGAGCCTTGGTCCACTAAGGCTCTAAGCTTGAATAGGTCTCCTCTATGCTCTACCAAGACGATTGCTGTTGGGAGTATGATTTGGTAATCATTTTCAGCATGGAACAACTGTACTTGAGAACTGTTGGGAATAAAGGGTTCTCCTTCCTGGGGTGCCACCTGGCGGATGTCTTGAAGCCTGGGATTGCTGATTTATATTGTTGCTACCTGGGATCTTGTCCTTTGAATTCCGGAACTGGTACTGGGGGTTGCTGTGTCGTGAAGGGTGGTGTTATGCCGGCCTTGGCAGTGCATGGACGTTCTCGTCTTTGGCAGTCTTTTAGAACATCACCCACGTGAGGTAAACAATTCTCGCAAATATTATTTTCTCTCACGAGCTTTCTGCGCTCTGAGATTAGCATCCTTTTATACCGCAAACAGCTTTGTAGAGTATGGGTTGACTGTTTGCATAAGTTGCAAGTATACAATATTGTCGCTGTGGTTTTGGGGTTGAGCCTGCCTGAACTGGGGATTGTTCTGACTAGGGTGAGGCCTTGAGAAATTTGTGGAGGGTGGATTATATCGGGGTTTGGCTGGTCGCCATTGATCCACCCTTTCCACTATCTCGTAGCGAGTGGGCAGAAACTGGTTTATTTGGGACCAGTTCGGGAGGTCTGTTCTGGAGCTCCCACAGGGCACCCGTATTCTCTGGAAGTTTTGAGGTTACCAGATATATTAATATGGGATCCCAGAGGTTTCGAATTGTTGTGTCGCCAGTATTTGAAGCCAGTTATTTACGGAGGATTATAATTTTTTTATATCCTCACTATTTTCCGATTGAATCGCCTTTAGATTCATGAGAATTCGGATTTGATTATCGACCAGGAGTCGCTTATTCTCATAACGCGACCTTTAGTCTTATGACGGAGGTGATACAGTTTCTGGGCGCTGGAGAGTTAAGAGTGGTTGATATAGACAGCAGTGAACATGTCTCGGAAGGACGGCCATTGATAATGCCCTCCAAAGAAAATTTGTATACCACATTGGAAGACTCTTGGGGTCGTTTATTTTGTGTTGAGGCGCGGAGTTACTCAATTCTTTGAGTTGGAGCTGATCGCCTATTTGATCTTTTGTATCTTCATATGCAATTAGGCAGGCACCTTGGGGAGATCCTGGTCATTTGTCTCTACTACCACGTCGTAGGCGCCCTGTACTCTTGACCAGAATACATCGATACTTTTATCTTTTAATTTAAGGGCTGCCTCGGTATTATATTGCATCGGGGTTGAGAAGAACGGAGTGCAGTAGTCCGTAAAAATAGTTATTTTGAAAAGGGAATTACTTAATTTAATAGTGGTAATTTTGGGGATTTTTTGGAGATTGCTTCTTTTATTTACGAATAATTTTTGATGCGGGGTTCAGCAGTCTTGTACCACTGTTCTGGGGGATATTCGCCGTGTACTTTCTGTATATGCCTGTTCAATTTATTTATATATTTATGTGTCGGTATAATCACAGAGCGGTATTTTGGGGATAATTTATAATTTTAACAATTAATTTTGTGGGATTTATGACACTATTTATCGTGCTTCTTGATTTGGATATGAACCAAAATTGGATTTGTTAGATTTGGGAGAATTTGTTTCTAGTTCTAGAGAAAATAATATATTTTTGTGAGGTGAAATCGGCGACTTAGCGCACTGTGTTTT
Organism: Merzomyia westermanni; assembly: GCA_949987695.1. Taxonomy (NCBI): domain Eukaryota; kingdom Metazoa; phylum Arthropoda; class Insecta; order Diptera; family Tephritidae; genus Merzomyia; species Merzomyia westermanni. Next base: position 133,768,047 of record OX465292.1, on the reverse strand, counting down.
GGCTGTATATAATTTTGTACCGCCAGGGATTTTTGTGTTTAATATAACAAGGTATGTGTGCGAAATTTCGCCGTAAGCAATTTGGATTCACCGAGGTATTAAATTTGGCGGCAAAAAATTGTTTTCGGCGGGAGCCAACGAATTGAATTTCGGGGATTATAATTTTATATTATTATATATTATATGGGCAGTGGCTGGTTTCTTCAATGGCGAAGAAGGACCATGGTGGAATCAGGGTACTTACGGTTGTTGGGTATGTATCTTAGCTTCTGGAATTGTTGACTGATGCTCCTCTTCCTATTCTTCCGTAAAGTTCTCCTTTTGTGAAATGGTAGACAGCTGCTAATTCACTGAGCTGGATTTGTGATAGTGGAAAGTATATGGTTCTTCGGCTACGTACACCAAGAATTTGTACTGGATACCTTTTCTAGTCTTTTGTTATCGTTTGAGTTAAAGAAAAACGAAATTCTTTTCCAAACGTCACACTTTATAATTTATTTTCCGAATCTTTTATTTGCGGGGCAAGAAAACACTTTTTTACTTTTTTATATATGCACTGGTGAAAAGGAGAATAACACTAGGAATAGAAAAAAAATGATGGCCGCCCGAGTTATGAGTCCGAGTTGAAATCGAAATAAAAAATATATATTTAAGAGCAGGAGCTCTTTTCGAACTTCGTTTATTTTCAGAACTGCTTACATTTTTGTGTTTACTTCTATTTATACTAATTCTAAATATTGTTTGTTTATTGACAAGGTTGTTATTCGAAAGATGTTTACATGTTAAGTATAATGTTATCAAAATGCTTTGTTACTTATGAGACAAGCAAGATTATGTTTCTTTGTTTGTTCTTCATTATGTTTCTTTGTTTGTTCTTCATTATCTCGTGAAGGGAAAAAGGTTATTGTTATTGTTATTGTTATTGCTTACAGATATTTTAATTCGTAAACAATAATTATGTGTGTGTTTGGTATGTATATATGTATATATCTATCTACTTAGGGTCTAAAGGTGTTACCTCTCCCCTGTGTTGAAAATGAAATGTCCTCATTTCAACAGCTTAGGTTTTGTATTCGTTGTAATTCGGTTAGATAAGCTAATTCGAAGTTTCTTTGGCGGTTAATATTTAATTGCAATTGCCGATAAGCATAAAGTTTTATAATTGAGTACGTAATTAAAATTAATATAAATATTGCTATGGTCATATATAAAGTAAATTTCCAAGGATGTTCCTCAATTGGCATTAATAATTTATACATTTTTTGTATGTTAGTAAACTTATAATCTGTTTCGAAGTTTAGAATTCTTAGTACATTGACCATTTCATTCTGGTGAGCATGTATCGCATTTTTTATTTCTTGTTTGTGGTTAACATAAGTTTTATTATCAATTGTTGTATTAAAATTAAATTGGATTAAATGTGGACCATTTATTTTAAGTCCGTTTCATGTGTATTCATAGTCGATAATAATGTTACCGTCGTCTTTTACTTGTAAGGGAATATTATTTTCTTGAATTATATTACACTGTGCTTTTTGTTTTAATAATAAAGGAATGGTACAGTTATCATTTGGTTCTTTTTTACAAATAAATACATAATTTTTACATTTTGATAAGTTGGTGAATTTATTATTACATAAAGCAATTCTATTATAAAGCTGATATTTTCCATATTTAAAGGCTAATGGAGTAAGATTATACATTTTACATTTTTCGGTTATTACAGGATATTTGTAAATTGTAATAATAGCATCATTAAAGGTACATACGTGTATGTCGGAATATTCTAGTACATTTATTATGGGAATATCATATATTTCGTTTTTTATTACTTGTTGTATGTCTCTAAAATTAAGTGTACCAGAGAAGAAATTTCCTGTTTTCGCAAAGTTAATGGTATTTGTAATAGTTAATAATTCGTTATATATTTCTGTAAGTACTGACTGATCAAAAATTAATTCTGGATTTAGTGTTGCTAAAATTTTTTCAAACCTGGAATTTATTTTCCTTTGCTGATTATTATTTTCAATAAGCTGGTTAAGTCCTGTTTTAATTTCTACAAGATCATCGTGATCTGGTATTCCTGTTACAAATTTTAATACTGATCCAAAAAAATGTATGGCACGTTTGGCACGATACTCGGATGGTTTTAACTGTGACTTCAAAGCTTCTATTTTTTCAATTAATATATTTTTTCCTTCGTTTTGAGTTGAGTCATAACTAGTTAGCACAATATTTTCATACGGTTCTAATATTATAGATAAGTTCGATACATGGTAAAGGTAGGATGAACTCTCGTAGGTATATACGCTATCTAACTCTGTAAGAACATATTTTTTACCAGACAAGTCTGTGATCTTATCGCAAAATCCGTAGGTAGCTATTATTAAAATTAGGAAGCCTATTCGTTGCATGGAGTGCTAGTTTTCCTTATACTGTCCTTGTGAATGATTTTTCCCCTCGCTGTTAGGATTGTGTCCCCACGATCTTCTTTTACTTTGTGTTTATTGTACTTTGTTGCAAGTTTATTACGCCGATCTGTTCGGCTATAAATTGTATCACCTGGTTTATATATAATTGTTTTCCTTTTTTTATTATGGTGCCTGAGGAGTTTCTCTTGTTTATCCACAAGTATGTCCTTGATATTAGGATATTTGTCTCGGTTGTAAAAAACCTCTTCGGGTTTATATACTGTTGTGGAGTGTATCGTCCTATTGTATTGGCGAACTGCGTTGAATAATTCGTCACCGGGAGCAGTATTATTTTCTGCAGGTAAACTTTGGCAAAGTTCAATTAGAGTGCTATGTAGCCGTTCAACTTGAGCGTTTGATGTTGAATGATGTACAGGCGTAACTGAGTGTGTTATTTGTAGCCGGCTGTACAAGAATTTCGTTATGTTGCTCTTAAATATACTTTCGTTATCAGTCATGAGGTACTTGGCATTTGGGTAGACTTGTGTGAGTACTTCTACTATGTATTCGTGGCAGTTTGTCTTTGTGCCCAATTTTCGTAAGAAGCAGTATTTGGAATATCTATCTGTAGAACTAAGGTATTGTTTGTTGTTGATATGGAAAATATCCATCTGTATATACTCTCCTACTTGTGTTGGTATTGGACTTTTTCCAATAGGTTGTTTATTTGGCTGTCTTTCGAATTTATGCTGTAGACATATTTCACAGTCTACGGCTAGTTCACGGCACATCTCTTTAATATTGGGCCAGTATTGAGTCAACAATATTTCTTGCGTGTTATTTTTGTAGTTCCTATGCGCACGTTTATGTGTTTTTGTGATGATTTCTCTTTGTTCGTTTGGAGAAGTTACGTCGTTTAACTTATTTTGGGCTAGCACTAGGTTATAATTAGGGAAGGCGGAGACCATTTCTCGATTTAGGTGAAACAGTATTTCCTCATCTATCTTTATCGCATTAGTAACTTTTGGGTTAAGTACATCTTTAAGTTTAGATAGTAAGTCCGGGGTTTCTCTATAAAATATTGTATGTCTAAACCGACCAGGAAATATTGTTTGACTGAGGACTTCATTCCTTTCATTATCTTGTAACACAATTATTTGATTTCTGAAAGCGTTAAGTGGTTGTTTAACTTTCTTCATAATTTTTACAGGAGAACTTTGTTGCGAATGGTCGGAACAATTCGTTGATTTATTTATTTGTTGTCGCGAAAGCGCATCTGCAACGACATTCTGTTGTCCAGGTTTATATACAAGTTTGGCACCGTATTCTTCAATTAGGTTTTTGCAACGCTTTAATTTCGCATTCGGATTTTTTTCGGAAATTGAAAATATTAGCGATTGGTGGTCCGTGTAAATTGTCAAGTTTGCCACACCGTACAAATAATTTCTAAGTTTTTGCAAGGACCAAACGATTGCTAGTAGTTCTTTTTCATTGGTACTATACTTTTGTTCTGTTTCACTTAGAGTGCGTGAAATGAATGCGATCGGGTGACGATTTTGTGACAGAACTGCCCCGATAGCAAAATTACTAGCATCGGTTGTTAGACTAAATGGTTTAGAGAAATCAGGCTGGAAAAGTTCAACTTGCTCTTGTAGAGCGTTTTTTATTTTTTCCAAGGCTTCTTCGGCTGCTGTATCTAATTGTATTGGTATTTTAGCGCTTTGATTTTTTGATACCATTCCTAATTCCTCTCAAATTAATCGTTAAAGGTTTCGTGATTTTAGCAAAATCCTTTATAAACTTCCTGTAGTAACTAGCAAGTCCTAGGAAAGATCTCAATTCTTTCAAATTTTTTGGTTTTGGGTATTTCTTTATAGTTTCGATTTTTTTGGGTCTACCGTAATTCTATTATGTTTTATAATATGTCCAAGGTATTCAACTGAATCCTGGAAAAAATTTGACTTTTCGTCAGAAATTTTCATGTTAGCATAATGAAGTGCGTTAATTATAATCGGGATGTGTTCCATATGTTCTTCTGGTGTAGATGAATAAATTAGTACGTCATCAATATAAACATACGCGAACTTTCCGATATACTCTCTAAGGATGTGGTCAACGCATCGTTGAAATATGGAGGGTGCATTCTTTAACCCGAATGGCATTCTGATAAATTCATACTTTGCGCCGTTGACAGAGAATGCTGTCTTTTCTCGATCAGGTTCTTTAATTAAAATTTGGTGAAACCCTGATTCTAAATCTATTATGCAAAAAGTCTTGGCTTTTCCCAGGTTTTGTATTGTCATATTAATATCTGGAATTGGATATCTGTCAGTAATCGTATGAGAATTTATCTTTTGGAAGTCAACAACCATTCTCGGTTTGGGCTTGCCTTGGTCATCGGTGCCCTTTTTTGGTACAGTCCATATAGGTGAGTTATATGGGCTTTTGCTTGGTTGTATTATACCGTCGTTTAAGAGTTTCTCAATTTCTTTCTTGGCAAAGTCGTGATCGGACATTGGATATGGGTATTGTTTTGTCCATATAGGGTCTTCCGATTCGGTCTTGATAGCTGCTGGTATTGTGGTTGTAAAAGGCAATTTACCATTTGTATTATTATTTCTATTCATTAGCTCTTCCACCTGATCTTTTCGTTATTTATTGTATAATTAATCCTTGGTTCTACTGCCAGGATCTTCTTCTGATACTTCAGGCTATAGTCAAATAACCTAACTTCTACCTTCATTTGGCGTAATCCCTGTTCTCCGAGTATCATGTCGAAGTCGTTTAGTTCCCTTATTTCATAGAATGTTAAGTGATGCCCGTACATCGTTATAACTTTTTTAGAATTTACAATTGAGTAACCATGTAAGGTTTTGGTTTTAAATGGTTTTAGATTAATAGATTTTTCTATATTACAATTTATATTAATGTAATTGTTAGTGGAGCTTTTGTCAATTAATAAGGTAACTGGTGTGCCGGTTAGGCCGCATTTTGTTTGTAAGCAAGGCAACCCGTTTATTCGCCTAAAAAAGTACTGCCTGTTTCAAATTGTTCTTCATAATTAGGTACATCTATTGACTCTAGATCTTCTCTTTTTAATTGGTTAATTCTTTGGAACTTCCTATCTGGCGGAGAAGTGGCGTTATTGTAGCTAGATGCCCTATATCTTTTATATACATGGTTTGATTTAAAAGGATTTTGACTTACGGCATTATTGTACTTGCTTGTCTGCATGAATTGTCTGGATTTGTCTATGTCCATTGGAGTAGGTGTGGGTTGTTGTTGTCGCTGTGGTGGTTGTTGTTGGTGTTGTTGATTAAAACTCCTTGCCTGGTAGTTGTGATTCTGCATCCTTACGTTTGGCTTGTAATATCTTTCCTCTTTATGTTGTGAGTAGGTGTTTCGGTTTGTGCTGTGTTGATGCTGTCTGCTGTTACTTTCTAGTCTGGGCCCTGTCTCGAATTCCGCATTCTCATTGTCGTGAAAAATGGTAGAAGCTATCGCATATGCCGATTCCAAATTTTCTGGGTTATGGCTGTACAATGTACCGCTTGTATATTTGGAGTTTAACCCAATAATAAACGTCCTTATTGCCTTCTGATTAGCGTATGCTATCATTCCCTTGTGATCATTGGACATCTCAATTTTTGATAGGGCTAAGTGCCTTAGAAACATCGCTGTGGAATTCTGCAAGGGTTTTTCTACCCTGTGTGATTCGCTTCATTTCATCCAGAAGCACATATAGTGGGCGTTGGTCTGCATATGCATAATCCAATCTATTAATGATTGAATAAAAATTCAATTGGGTGTTGTGGTTCGTCAGAACGTTAGCAGCGGGTCCAGTAATTTTTGTGCGCATTATTCCCAGAGCACTGTAATATTTGGGGTGGTCTTGGAAGGTCTTTATAGCTTCCATGAATGTCCACACTTGCTATCTCCATGATCGGTATTGCTCCATATCCCCGTCAAATTTTGGTAGGGATTTGAAAAGCTCAAGGTCGATATCCTTGGCGTCAGTAATATTTAGTTTTACCTCTTCGTACAAAACCAATGTTTCCGGAGCGTTTCGTTGTTCTAGTGAGGCAATTTTCTCCATGAATTCCGTTTTTTGTTGCTGCATCTGGTTCGTCAGTACGTTGAGCTGGGCATTTAGTTGGGCCAGTTGTTGTTCCATTGTACACTTATTTATGTTTCTGTGTTCGTCGTAGGATTTTTGCTTTTTTCCGCTCCGAAGTCTCCGTAAAGTATCCAGATTTTCACTTCACTTTTTTGTCTCAATTTTTCAGAGATTTTTTTTATTATTATTTATCCATTTTCACATCACATTTTCACATCTTCCCGTGGATTGATTTTTTCAATAGCAAAAATGCTTAAGGTTCGGTTGAGGCCCCAGTTATGAGTCCGAGTTGAAATCGAAATAAAAATATATATTTAAGAGCAGGAGCTCTTTTCGAACTTCGTTTATTTTCAGAACTGCTTACATTTTTGTGTTTATTTCTATTTATACTAATTCTAAATATTGTTTGTTTATTGACAAGGTTGTTATTTGAAAGATGTTTACATGTTAAGTATAATGTTATCAAAATGCTTTGTTACTTATGAGACAAACAAGATTATGTTTCTTTGTTTGTTCTTCATTATCTCTTGAAGGGAAAAACGTTATTGTTATTGTTATTGCTTACAGATATTTTAATTCGTAAACAATAATTATGTGTGTGTTTGGTATGTATATATGTATATATCTATCTACTTAGGGTCTAAAGGTGTTAACTCCCGCATGACAGCTGTTGATCATGCGGCGATTTGGTGTGGGGTGTTTTGCGCTGGGTTGCCACACGTCCCAAATCGTTCCATATTAATACTTAAAGCTAAAGGTGAGTTCATACTCAGAGGTGATTAAATATAAAGTGAGAATAATATATTGTGATATAATGCATGCGTTATATTGAAGTTATGTACAATTCAGGAAAAAAATTTTATATAATGCGTAGGTTTTGGAATTGCGACGTGTGGTTATCTATGTCGCGTAAACAATGTTTATTAAAGGTATGAAAGTCAAAAAAGGTATATAACTTCCCTATTGCAGTGGGGTATTAAAAACTTGCCCGAAGATTTTACTTGTATGTTATCCGATTTGCTTAAGTTTTAGCAGTAGTATACTACATACTATTGAGAAGTAGCTGACTAATTTTGACCGAAATATCTCGTTCAAACTACAAGCGATCGCCTTTGAAAATAGCAGAATTTTTATGCTGAAAGTCACAAAATGTTTTTGCGGTTGAGTTTTGCTTAAGAAGCTTTTTATGCTTGCATGGTTATAAAAATTTTTAAGAACTATGTTAACAACCATTTACCTTTATATGTACAAGATTTTTCGCCAAATATCGTTTTGATAAATCAATTTTTGGCGGAGTTATGGCATAAAAAGTTTTGTGGAATAATCCACTATAAGAGAGGCGGGGCCACGCCCATTTTCAAAATTTTATATTTTTCGACTTTCTTCGTTCCCGGACACTTTGAAAGTGAAATAGAAATGATATAACGCTTTTGTAACCAAAGATATTGCCTATTAAATATATCTATGATCCTTTTCGTATACAAGTGAGCGCGGTTCTTAACCGATTTCACCCATTTTTTTCCGGAACATACTTTGTATTAATATAAATATGTATGCTAAGTTTCGTTTCGATCTCTTGAACAGTTTTTGATTTATGATTAATATTATTTCTAAATTTGACTTAATTAAAAGTGGGCGCCCAATTTCAAAAATTTCTTGAATGGAAAAATTTTTTCCTTCCGCATAGAACCACATGTAGAGTTATTAAAAACTTCTATTGTTCTTGGGATATTTTGCATATATTTCAAAACTTTTAAGAATTGGTCACCTTTCTCAAAGACCTTCCGAAATTTAAAAGCTAGAATAAGAGGAGAGAAGAACTTCGTCATAAAGTAGTAATCCCCGTGAAAACTTTCCCACAATATCTCTACTTATTATTAATTCTTCAAAATAATGCGCATAATCATATCTACAGAGTCACATAAATAATTGATATTCATTTTGAAATCTACGAAATGGATATTATATTCAATAAAGATTTTCATCAGTCATTTCTGCTCAGCATAAAATCATAACATATTATCAATGTCGATTATAGAATCGTTTTCATTTGGCACGTTTGCTGTTGGAACAATCAAGGTATTACAATGTATGGCAGAGCATCTGGAGGCGACCACTGCGATGAAACGTGATACATGTACGAGTACATACAGTGTATTTCATTAAAAACGAAAAAAAGGCAACTAAATTGTAGGTAATTCACCACTGTACCTGCTTGTAAATGCTTGAATTCACTGTGTTTTAATTGAATATTTATGCAAAAGTTATAGTTGAAGTTACAAAAACGTTTAATTTTGAATAATATATAAAAACAAATAGCCTTAAAACTCGAGATTTAACTGCTAATTTCCCCAGTGGTGAATTACCTAAACGCGAATTGATGGTTTAGTGTTTCCAAACTATTCGTCGCATTGAACCTGATTTGGTTTTTACGTTCTTTGGTATCACACATTTAACAATTTGTATTACTTGTTTTACAGACAAATGTATTTTATAACGTTTAACTCTTATTTTCCACACTCGTTGCAGTCATCGGAGTTTTCGCAATAACACGCGGTACATAAAAATATTCCAAGATAATTAACTGCCGTTAGTTTAGTATATTATGGCGATAATTCTCAAACATGTACCATCTCTAACTCAATAACACTTCCACCACTAGTTAAACACAACAGAGATAACGATGGCTACTCTTAAGCGTGCAAGCGTGTAACTAGGAAGAGGAAGAGAGATGGCGCGAGTGTTTGCGAATACGATGCAAAGAGGAGATGCACATAAATAACACCGACTCTTCCAGAACACGAAGAGCGAATAACCAAGAAACTTCTGGGTACGTGGGGTAGCACCCTGTAGGACTATATAAGGCAGTGACCAAGCAAGGCAGGCTGATCAGTTTATTTTCAAGTTTTGTTTAGTGAACTACTGCGAAGTGACCAAACTCTTAAATTTGTTTTGCGTTTATTACTAGTAAATAAAACTAGCTATTCGTTACAATATCGGTGCGTGTGTTTATTTGACTTTATAGTGATCGAACCCAGGATTGATAATCAAGCAATCATCGAATTCGTCACAATTGGTGTCAGAAGCGGTATTGTTCAATAAATACCAGTGATTTAAAGGATAACAAGGACATGGCGAAGCTGAATGAAAATGAGTTGGAACAACGCGGACTAAACACTACAGGCAATAAATCACAGTTACAGTAACGATTGCGAGAGGCTATGGAAGCAGAAGGAATCAACGTTGATGAATATGTTTTTCATCTTGTGGAGGACGCATCGACAAAAATGGAAGAAAAAAGGAGTCTCCGAATCCAATGGCAACCGTGGGCACAAACATGATACCGGCTGTATTAACTCAGATGTCGACTAAAATGGAAGAACAAGAGACGCGTATTATATCTCGAATGGCATCTCAGCTTGAATACCAGGGGACACGCATTACATCTCGACTGGGAGAGAAGGAGTCACGAATGTCATCAAAAATTGAAGCCCAAGAGACTCGTATTTTGAAAATGTCGACGGAAATTTCTGCCCAGGTTTCATCACAAATCTCTGCTCAACTAGAAGAACCAAGGACTTATATGTCATCGCAGATGGAAGCACGAGATGCAAAAATAACAGAAGTGCAAGAGGTATTCAGAGAACGGCAGGACAAAATTGAGGCCGAAGTGGATGCTTTGAAGGGCCGTATCCAGGAATTGCAACTAAATCGTCCATCTGCTTTAGCGAATACTCCCAAGGTAAAATCACCTTCCTTTGATGGTTCTGTTCCATTCCAGCTATTTAAACTGCAATTTGAGAAGACGACTGTGGTGAATAGTTGGTGCACTGAAGATAAAGTTGCAGCACTATTCGTGACATTGAAGGGACCTGCAGCAGAAATCTTACAGACTATTCCCGAGTCCGAAAGGAACAGTTATGATGCATTGATGGGTGCGGTTGAGAGACGCTATGATAGCGAACATCAAAAGCAGATTTATCATATAGAGCTACATAATCGATCCCAGAAACCTAATGAGACTTTGCAGGAATTTGCATCGGAAATCGAAAGGTTGACCCATCTAGCAAATACTTACGCACCCGTGGAGTACACTGAGAGGGTAAAAATTCAAAGTCTTATAAATGGAATACGCGATGTAGAGACGAAGCGGGCCACATATGCAAACCCCAAACGGACATTCTCTGAAACGGTATCGCATGCTCTGACGCAGGAAACAGTCTCGCTTTTGAGTAAACCTGCATACAAGGCTCATGGTCTAGAAGTGGAAACTCCGGTTTGGGTAGATAAAATTTTGGAAGCGTTGAACGGACTACAGAAAAAAAATAATGGTGCCATTAACTGCTTTAAGTGGGGAGAACCAGGTCACATAGCACGTTATTGCGGCACTGGCCCCAGTGACCCCAGCAATTCAGGTGGACGAAAACGCAAAGCTGAAGGAGATGAGCAAACCTCCCAACCAAATCAGTTGTTAAACTAAATCGAGCCAGCCGAAAGGGACGTGGACTGGCTCCCACAACTGAATGCCCCATAATCTCTGTCTCATAGATCGGAAGGAAAGCCAGTAATGTTACTGTTGTTGCATATGTGGATGGAAAAGAGCACTTACTAACTGTGGATACATAATTCGATCTGATTTAGTCAGCAAGGGGGTGAGACCATTGCATGGAGCAAAGTTACGTACGGCCACTGGTGAGGACACCCATGTCCTAGGAGAAGTAATATGTGAAATCGTAATTCTACACAGTTTTATAGTAGCAGATATTGTTTACGAAATCATAGTTGGTGTGGACTTCTTAAGCGGGCAAGGCATCAAGATTGACATGCGAAACAGGATTATGAATTACCAGAACACGGATGTGCCATTCAATTTTGGTTACGAAAACAAATACGTTAGTAAGCGAGTGCTTGTGGAGGAGAGCCAACAAATTCCACCAAAGTTGGAAGCAATCATATGAGCAAAGATTGATAGAGATTATGGGACAAACAAATTGTGGGTTGTCGAGGCAGCAAACAAATCAGGGACGAACATATTAGTAGGAAAAACCCTGGTCATGGCAAAACAAGATGGACGTGTACCGGTAAGAGTACTTAATGAGTTCAAATTGCCGATTAAACTTTCCAAAGGAGCAATATTGGGACAATGCCAAGAGGTCAAGGTAGGTATATTAGGACAGTTATCTATTGCCAAGAATCGACGATACTCTGGGCTCGTTATCTGGCACGAAATGGTTTTCTCCACTGGACTTGAAAAGCGGCTACTGGCAAATGGAGATAATGGATGAAGATGAAGGGAAGACGGCTATGCAATGCTCCACCTACTTTTGAGAGACTCATGGACCAGATTCTAAAAGGATTGCATTGGCAAACATGTTTGGTGTATCTCGACGATATCGTCGTGCTGGGAAAAAACGTTGAGGAACACCAAAAGAACTTGGAGAAAGTTTTCCAAAGAATAGCTGGTGCTGGCCTGAAACTAAGTCCCAATAAGTGGTCCTTGTTTAAAAAGTAAGTAAGTTATTTGGGTCACAAGGTAACTACGGAGGGAATCTGCACTGCTAAGGAAAAAATCGAAGCCGCAAATGATTGGACAAGACCGAGAAATTTGCATGAGTTACGAAGCTTCCTTGGGCTGTGCACGTATTATCGCCGATTTGTACCGAATTTTGACAGCGTAGGTAGTAGTCTCCATGACCTTACCAGAAAGAATATGAGATTTGAATGGAAGAAGGAACAGGAGGTGGCTTTTCAAACATTGAAGGAACAACTATGCACTGCCCCGATGTTACCATATCCAATTCCAGGTTCAAAGTTTATTCTGGGTACAGATGCGAGTGGTTATGCTATAAGAGGTGTTTTGTCCCAGATTGTTGATGGAGAGAAGAAGGTAGTTGCATACTATAGCTGAACAATTGGGAGGCCTGAAAGGAACTATTGTGTAACCCGGAGAGAACTGTTGGCATTGGTAGAGTGCGTTAAGCATTTCCACAAATATCTCTAAGGGCAGCGATTCCACGTCAGGACAAACCACGCAGCGTTGAAATGGCTCTTACAGTTCCGTAATCCGGAAGGTCAATTGGCACGGTGGATAGAGCGACTGCAAAGTTATGACTTTTGCATAGATCATCGCAAAGATAGCACCCACGGAAATGCTGATGCAAAGTCACGAAGACCATGTAACTTGGAATGCAAGCCAGATCTTACACGTGTGATGCAAGGAATCGAACGAAACGAGCGACCATCAAGAGAGGAGATGTCAGCAGAAATTCTTGTTGCCAAGTAATATTGGGCACAGTGAAATAGTTTGCAATTAGAATCCGGTTGTTTGCATCGAATATGGGAGAGTGCGCGTGGTCAATGCGTTCGAAAGCTGATAGTCGTCCCAAGGAAGAAAATCCCTGATGTACTAAATAATTTACATAACGGTCCAAGCGGAGGTCATCTTGGAGTCACCAAGACCTTGGAGAAAGTTAACCAAAGATTTTATTGGGTTGGTTGCCGTCAATCGGTCGCGGAGTGGATTGCCAACTGTGAACTATGCATCAAAGCTAAAGGACCGAAATCAAGGAGCCATGGCCAAATGAAACAGTATAACTCAGGTGCGCCATTTGAGAGGATAACCAAGGATGTAGTTGGTCCATTTCCTTCTAGCAAACTCGGAAACAAATATGTACTGGTAGTTATAGGCTATTTCAGCAAGTGGCCAGAAGTGTACCCTATTCCAAATCAAGAGGCAGAAACCATAGCAGAAGTGTTTACTAACAATTGGGTAGCTAGGTTTGGTGCACCGATGGAGATACATTCTGACCAAGGCAGGAATTTCAAATCAACTGTGTTTCAGGAAATTTGCAAGACATTGGGCATTCGGAAAACTCTAAGAACTGCACTGCATCCTCAGTCAGATGGCATGGTGGAACGATTCAATAGAACCTTGGAAGAGCACCTGAGGAAAGTAGTGGATAGGTTCGAGAAGGATTGTGATACTCACATCTCCTTATTTCTAATGGTATATCGGTCTGCAGTACAAGAAACAACTGGTCAGACTCCTGCAAAGCTGATTTGAAGTTTGGTATAAACGCTGGTGCAGCTACCGTTAATGGAGACCGGTATAGAGCCATGATAACCGACTATTTTGTTCCCGAATTGGATGGCATGAATGTGGATGAGTTGTGGTTCCAACAAGACGGCGCTACATGCCACACAGCGCACGTCACAATCGATTTATTGAAGGAAACATTCGATGAGCGCATAATTTCGCGGAATGGACCTGTCAATTGGCCACCAAGGTCGTGTGATTTGACACCATTGGATTATTTTCTTTGGGGATATGTGAAGTCGCTCGTCTACACCAACAAACCAGAAACGTTAGGGGAATTGGAAGCCAACATTCGTGGCGTTATTGCCGACATACGGCCCCATATGCTCGAAAAAGTGGTTGAAAATTGGACCTATTCGAGCCAGCCGCGGCGGCCACATGCCCGAAATCATATTTAAATATTAATGGCATACAATTATCCTTCCAATAAAGCCAAATTGATGGACCTTAAAACGATTTTCTTGTGTTTTATTTCAATTCGAAGTTCTATACCCCTAAAAAAACACCCTTTACAACTAGGACTCTAGATTTTCTATATTGAATCGGTGCCTTTTATCATATAATATTAGTTTATATGATGAGAATGATCTGTCTACAGTAAAGTATATCAAAAACAGATGTTTAGCAGACAAGTTCAATTAGAGACAACAGTAAATATGTATTTTAATTGATAGTAACGTACAACCTCAAACTAAATAATTTGATAATAAAATAAACAAAGTAACCGTGGTATATTTCTAAAAGGTGTCATCAACATTTCATAAGAACATTTTGAAAGTCTGCCATTTTTTCATAGGACTGCTACGTACTGACGTAAAATGTTGATATATTTACTATATTTTACCTCACACAAAAAAAAAAGGAAGCCCTGGTACAAACATTTATTTGATGGTGTTACGGTATTACCTACTGGTATTTCGAAAAAGTGCAATTAGAAAAATATGCAAGAATAGGTACAAAAAAAAAACAAAAATGCAAAAAATATGCAGATATGCCTAAAATATGCAAATATGCATAGCCGCAATTCTTCTTCATTTTCAATAAAACGAGTTCCTGTCTTGATCCGAGATCTCTATACCTCTAATTATGATAAATATCAAAGTTCTTATATCAAAGTTCTTAGAATAAACATAGGAATCCCTTAAGACATGCCCGTCCGTCCGTGGACACGATAACTTGAGTAAAAATTTAGATATTTGCATGAAATTTGGCACACTGGTTGCTTTCTGGCCAAGGAAGATTACTATTTAAAATATATATATCGAAAATTTCGAAAAACGTGTAAAACAAGGTAATTCAATAACAAAAGCAGGTACAATAATTATTTTGGTGGATTTATTTAGTTTGTTGTCCTATTGACGATCTGACAAAATTTTTGGAAAAGGGGCGTAGCACCGCCCACTTATGAGTCAAGCAATTTTTAATTTCGACTGTTAATAATTTCATAACTGTGTAAGATAGAATTAGGAAACATGGGCATGCAAAGTATGCCCACGAAAAATAAGCAAGTCTGTCAAAGAGAGGTAGCAAACCGGAAAATGCTATATATCAATCACTGGAGCAGATAGAATGCTGCAATTTTATAGTTACAATGACTTGATGATCTTATTAATAATTTTTTAAACTTACTGTGAAAGTATCATAAATATCCTTCGTATACTTTTGTAAAATTTGTAAATATTGAATGATGAACACGTACATCCAAATATCATTAATTAGACTTAATACGTTCAGAGTTATAACGAATAGCAATTTTATACAGCATGGGGGTGTGGAACCGCCTACTTTTTCAAAATTATATGTAGCCTATTTTGTAATCAGTGAACCCGAGATCGGGGGAGTAATTTGGACGCCAGACCAACAGACACACATTTATTTATATAACCGGCGTGTACTAGTACATAGGGCATTATAGTTTTGGTCATATAACGGTGGTTTGTAACGGTACAAAATAATGGAGATAGATATAGAGGTCCATATATTAAAGTTCTTAGAATGAACAGAGGAATCCATTAAGACATGTCCGTCCGTCGGTCCGTGGACACGATAAGTTGGTTCCCCTATTGACGATTTTACCAAATTTTTTGAAAAGCGACGTGACACTGCGCACATATGAGTGAACAAATTTTCAAATTTCGACTGTTAATTACTACAGAACCGTTTACTCGTACGCTAGCATAACGGAATTTGGTAGGATATATTTTATGGTTGTAGTTAATACACCCACAGAAAATAAGCCAAATCGCTTTTCGACCACGTCTGCTTTTTCATAAAAGTTATCTGAAAAGGAGGTAGAAATACTGAAAGGCCCATGTTTCATTGACGGATACAGGTAGAATGATATAAGAGGTAGTTACATCAATTTTCATATTCTTTAGACGATTTTTGCAAAATTTTGGAAAGCGGGCGGTGCCACGCCACTTATATGTCAAACAATTTTCAAATTCGACTTTTAATACCTTTATAACCGTGTAAGATAGAATTACAAAACTTGACACTTGAGGTTTACTACGGACATGTATAGTATGCCCTTGAAAAATAAGCAAATCGGTCAACGACCAGGCCCACTTCTGTACTAAAGCTTTGTTATAGAGACGTAGGAAACCGGACCATGCCATATCACCATCACTGATGCAGATATAATGCTGGAATTTGGTAGTTACAAAGACCTGATGACCTTACTAACAATTTTTTGAAATTTTGGGAAATGAGCGTGGCCCGCCCACATAAGGTTAGTAGCGCCCAATTTTTCCAGACACACATTCATTAACATCATAACGTATCGAGATAGATATTGACTTATATACTTATATCAAAATGTTCAGGAGTAAAAAACAAAATTGATCAAGCCATGTCCGTCGGTCTGTCCGTCCGTCCGCCTGTTAACACGATAGCTTGAGTAAATTTTAAGATATCTTAAGGAAATTTGGTATGCAGGTTCTTTGGCACTCCTGTGGGAGAAATCGGATGATAGCCACGCTAAATTTTTTTAGACAGTTTGAAAATGGGTGTGGCACCACCCACTTTTGATTAAATCAAATTTAGGAATTTTTAATCATAAATCAACGAAGAAAGTCGAAAAATATAAATCTTTGAAAATGAGCGTGGCCCCGCCCCTTTTATAGTGCATTATTCCACAAAACTTTTTATGCCATAACTCCGGCAAAAACTGATTTATCAAAACGATATTTGACGAAAATCCTGTACATATAAAGGTAAATGTTTTTTAACATAGTTCTGAAAAATTTGTTTGTAAAATGTAAAACGCGATATTTTTATTATCATGCAACCTATATCAATAAGATCTTGCACACAGATTAAGCTTTTAAGAGAATCTCAACCGCAAAAAAAGGTTTTTAATTTTGGGAAAGTAGACGTGGCGCCGGCTACTTGACAGCATAAAAATTCTGCTATTTTCAAAGGCGATTGCTTGTAGTTTGAACTAGATATTTCAATCAAAATTGGTCAGCTGCTTCTCAATAGTATGTAGTATACTTCTGCCAAAAATTTCAAAAATCGGGTAACACACAAGTAAAATATGCAGGCAAGATTTTAATACCCCACTGCAATAGGAAAGTTAAATACCTTTTTGATTTTCATACTTTAATGAACATGAAATGTTTGTAGGTATGAGAAGAAGAAGAGATGGGCCCATCAATAAGTAAACTAAAAGAATAAGGACGATGAACTGAGTCGATTTAGCAATGTCCATCTCTCTATTTGAACGTAAATTTTTCAAACATAAAATGTGCAAGTATTGGTATTTTAAAAAAAATCTGGTTAGCAGTGATTGTAAGGGAAGCTATTTTTATACATCGCGCCATACATTAATATTTTTTTAAAGTTAATTTACCCCTCAAAACTCATAACCGAAGTGTTTTTATTGAAAACAATCTGCTGGCTTTATAATACGAACTGAAAAGTATTAAAATGGGCCTGCGTAAATTGGTATGCCATAATAGATTACTACTAAGTATATAATGTTCGGTTCCACCCGAACTTAGACTTCCTTACTTATTATTTATAAGATTGCCCAAAAGGTAGTAGAAAAAGTTTAAAACCTCTGCAGGTGAAAACTTCAAAACAATTTCCCATGACCACCTTTACACAGCTGGGTATTTAATGTTCCACCCGAACTACAACTTTTTTACTTGTTGTTTATTAGATATTCGCCCTGGAAAATGCTTTTAAACTAGAAAATATGGTTATCTGAAATTACACCTTGTATAAAGGCAAGAACAAAAATTGGACGGAACTGGCTCATTAACAAGATTTTGTTATCTGCATTGTTTTGTAAAATCTATGTGAATTGCTTATTAGGCTTGTCTGTTATAACATTATGGCATATATGAAAATCCATTTCTTAACTCTTCTGAAATCTTTGAGCTATTTATTAATACTGTTATATCAAGTTCAAATTATTGCCACACCAACAAAATAGAACATCATTCTTGCAAACAACAATAGTTATGAACCTCACGTAAAAATATTAATTTTGCTCTGTTACTTTTGTTTCGCCTGAGCCTGGTAGCAGTTCAATCACATTTCCAAACACGCATACGGGAATTACTTACCCCTGCGGTTAGAAGTTCTTTCCCCATAAACATTATAATTGCACTCGCTACTACAAACGAGCTGCCCGTTCCTAATTTAAACAAGTCCTGACGCTAATAGTCTTTAGGTGGTTGCCACAGAATCATATACAATAATTAGTTTTTTTGTAACTACAATAATTGCGTTTGTTTTATTGAGCTGAGTAAGGCATTCTTTAAAGGCAATATTATTATTCTTTCCTATATAAATCAGTATGCGTTGCTTGATGTTCGAACAACAATTGCTGAAATTCGTTTCGCACAAAGAAATAATGAGACGGTAGGCGGTCGCGGCAATCATAACATTTACAAGCACAAAAACCACTATATTTTCGTATTCTTCATTGTTATGAGACCTTTGCTTGGTTCTCTGGTTTAGTTCCCAACGTTATGATTGTGTGTCTTTTTATTTTATTTTTGTCCATTTGCTAATGCCATTTTATTTATTTTTCCTTGAGTTAGCTTTGCTTTTATTTTAATTTTTTTGCTTGTATCGGTTTGAGTCCATTAGTCGATTACAATAAGCCGCGTGATGGGGTCCTTACATGTTACAACTGTTACTTCGCAATCCGTCACTGTAGGCAGAGGCGTTTTTTATATTTTTACATATATATTTGTACATTAGACTGTTCATTATATAAACAGTTTAGCAAATCTAAAGTTTAGCGTGTAGAATTTATCTTATGAGCTCTTAGAACTAGTACGACTCTTAAAACTGCAATCGTTTGATTACTTTCGTTCAAAGTGATCAACAATAACGAAGTTTTTGATGAGATTTTGGGGGCAAATTACATGATGATAAAAGTGGCGGATCCACAGCGGGTTTTCGGGTTAACCCATGAATTCTCGGCAATTTGCCATACTTTGTACGTCTCTGTTACCTTCATTAGACTATTATATACAAATGAAAAATATAGATTATCTTGGTCGAAGGCGGTACTATGATCAGACAGTGTAGCATCTCCAGAATCAGGAACGAGGCCTGCAGTGGGACTTTCTGATGATCCAAAAGTCCCCAATTCACTATATTCGACGTTATAATTTAAGTCCGCAATCTACTGTTAGAAATGAGGAGAGGCGTTTGGTTATGAATTTTCCATTCTATTTTGGGTTATTCGATAAAGTATTCTTAATAAATTACTGATGTTTCTGGAAAGCCTTTAACAGATTCCATATGTGTGCTACGCATACAAGGTATATTAGCTTTAGTCGCGTAACGGTGGTATGTAACGGCATAAACGGTTCGAGTAAGATACTGACTTGTGTATATCAAAATGTTCAGTCTGTTAATACATAACTTGAGTAAATTTTGAGATATCTTAATGAATTTGGTATGCTGGTTCCTTGGCATCTCCGAGCGCTATTTAAAATGGGCGAAATTGGATGATAACCACGCCCACTTTTTATATATAGAATATTTTCGAAAATACAAAAAAAGTGATTATTCAGTACATAATACACATATAAGGATTAAATTTTAAGTGAACATTAATGCTAAAGCAGAAATTAATTTTTCAAGACATTTTTGAAAATGGGTGTGGCACCGCCCACTTTTGATAACGTAAAATTTAGAAATAATATTCATCATAAATCAAAAACCGTTCAAGATATCTAAACGAAATTTAGCACACATTTATGTCATTTCTATTTAACTTTCAGTGTCCGTGTACGAAGAAAGTCGAAAAATAGAAATTTTTGAAAATGGGAGTGACCCCGCCATTTATAGTGGATTATTCTACAAAAATTTGTATGCCATAATTCCGGCAAAATTGATTTCTCGACACGATATTTGGCGAAAGCTTGTGCATATAAAATTAAAAGTTTGGTGTAAGAATGCGAGAAATCGGTCAAAAGGCCACGCCCAGTTTTTTAACATAGTTCTGAAAAATTTATTTGTAAAATGTAAAACGCGATATTTTTATAACCATGCAAGCTATATCAATAAGATTTTGAACACATAATAAGCTTTTTAAGAAAAACTCAACCGCAAAAACATAAAAACAAGTAAGGAAGTCTAAGTTCGTGTGGAACCTTATATATCTAGTAGTGATGTATGTATGTATGTATGTAAATATCATTGAATTGAAATTTTATATAGCCTGGGGGAGTGGCACCGCCGACATTTCCAAAACTATATAGAGCCTATGCTTTAACCTGTGAACCCAAGAATATGCTGTGAAAGCTTCATATAGATCTATTATATTTGTAACGTTATAAAATAATGAAGATAGATATAGAGTCCCATATAGCAAAGTTCTTAAAATGAACACACGAATCGATTAAGATATGTCCGTCCGTCAGTTCGTGGACACGATAACTTAAGTAAAAATTTAGATATTTGAATGAAATTTGGCACATGGGTTACTTTCCGTCCAAGGTATTTTCCTATTTATAATGGATATGAAATGAATATCTTATTATAGATATTTTAAAATTTTGGAAAATAGGATTGGCACCGCTCAAATATGAGTAAACAAAATATAAAATTTTGGATGTAAGATAGAATTACGAAACTTTATACTAGGTATACTATGCACGGGTAGAGCACCCCCACGGAATCAAAATCGGTTAGCGACCCCACCCACTTTTGCACTAAAGTTTTCTAAGAGGGATGTAGAAAATCAGAACATGCCATATCTCCTTCACTGATGCAGATAGAATGCTAGAATTTGATAGTTACAATAATAATAATAATAATAATAATAATAATAATAATTCCCAACGGATTACCCACCATATACCGCCCGACCGGCGCGAGGGGCGCATCCGCATAACGCGCGGATTATTCGTTCGTGCCGAGTCGTTGAAAGGCTTTGGTTTGTTAATCGTCGAGATCTAAAACTGCTCAGCTACAGAGAAAGCCTCATCAGCTAAGTAAAGTAGATATAGGATAGATTATACATTAAGAAATAACTAGTTAACAGAATAAAATTATTGTTAAAAGTTAAAATAGAAGTCAAAGAATAAAAACAATTAGTAGCTATGAATTTAGGACAGAAAGAATTGATTTTTTTATGCTGAAAAGCGAGTCTGAAATATCAAATCTACCAGAAAGAGAGTTATAATCTTGACACAAACAGCGAAAAGGCTCATTTAACTGAAAATTGGTTCGGCACTGTTTTAAGACTAGAGGTTTAAAATGCCTTGAAGGACGAGACGGTACATTGAAGTTCACTTCACTTAGAAGAAATGGGCTGGATAGTGAACCATTTAGCAATTTAATCATAAAAATAATTCCAAGCATGTCCCTCCGACTAGAAAGTGTGTGTAGATTAATGAGTTTTAAACGATTCGTATAGGGTGGCAGATTGTACGAGGGATCCCAATGAAAATCTCTTAACGCAAATAGTAAAAATTGTTTCTGAACTGATTCAAGGCGATCTACATGAACCTGGTAACGCGGGTTCCAAATTATAGAACCATATTCAAGTATCGGTCTGACTAATGTAGTGAAGAGGGCTTTAGTTACATAAGGGTCGCTAAATTCTTTAGACCATCGTTTAACGAATGCTAGGACACCTCTAGCCTTATTGACTGTTGTGTTAATATGGCGGTTGAAACTGAGTTTATAGTCCATAGTAACCCCCAGGTCAACAAAATCATACACTTGCTCAAGACTATAATTTTTAATTGTATAGGAAGCCGGCTGAGAAATTCCACGCGAAAAACCCATGTGTTTACATTTTTTAAGGTTAAGTGACCTGATAATGTGTTTATTCATTCATTTTCATTCATTTTTATTTACTTAATCTTTTTGTACAACTAAGACTAATCAGTCTTTTTTATGTACATCAACAGACAAAATGTGATCTTATTATTAATATTTAACAAAACTTAAAAAGCTTAAAACTAGTACAACATATCACAAGTTAAATCAGTAAACAAGATAAATAGTATATGCACTTTAGAGAAATAGAAAAAGATTGAAAGGGAAAAGGAAAACATTAGCAGGTTATTTGTAGTCAGTTAATTTTGCTTTGATACTTTCTGGTATCGCGTTCCACATTTTGACAGCGCTAATGAAAAGCAGTCTGCTAGATGTTAGTGGTTTATATTTGGGCATTATCAAGTTTTTTGGCTCTGAGATCTGCTTTATGACTTTTTTTTTTGGAAAATGAGCATGGCAGTGCCCATATATGAATGAACAAATTAACCGTTAATAACTCCAGAAAAGAAATAAATAAAATCGTAAGCCGGCCATGCCCACTTTTTTATTAAATTTGCTCAAATTGCTTTTGTGCACTGACGGTGGAACCTGGGGCAGAGGGAGTCCACCGATAGAAGGGCCAAGTGGAGACCGATTTGCTATCCCGCGGCGTATACGTTTGGCGGAGAGAAGAAAGGACTAGCTTATTATTATTATATTTCTTATAAAACAAAATTTATGTGTGTCTGTGTGTCCTTTATAGGCGTCCGATTTTCATAAAAATTTCACACTATATTCTTGGGTTCGCGGGTTACACCATAGGCTATATATAGTTTTGGAAAAGTGGGTGGTGCCTAAATTAATGAAATTCGGATATATGTGTCAACTTGCAAAAACTAACAAAAATTGGGAAGTTAATGAGTCCAAAGATGTGGAATTTCTATGGAGAAATTAATCAAAGCTGATTGCGGTTAATGTGTATATTTACTATTGACGGTTCGATCCAAAGTGAAGTAACAATTTTACTTAAGCCTCCCACTTAGCTTCTAAACAGTTTGACTTAACTTATTAATTGCTGACGCTGCGCTTCCCATGATTTGTATTTTGGTTTATGCAACCAATTCATATTGCTGCCGTATAGCCAAATCGTTTTGCTTGCGTTGCAGATCAAATTACCTGCATTGGCTATGCGCGTGTTGTAGGAAGTGCGGTGTCAGCAAATTTACACCGTTAGGTGTGTTTGTCCTATTGTTATCTACCCCCCCCCACCCCCCCCTTTAAACATCTGCGTCTTTCTGATGAAAGGGGTCTCGACATGAGTCCTTGACATGGGTCGGTGGCTGATCCTGACCTTTTGGCTGATTTAGTTTTGGAAAGTAAATCGTTGTCGTTAGTTTCTTCCAGATTATAAAGTATACGACCGCTAATATTGCCAGGCCAATAGTGTCGACGATTAGCGATAATTGAAAACCGGTGCCCAATTGACTTAAGAGGTGAATATTTTCCATGCTGAGTCCGTGGATGTAGTTCAACTTCAGTTTACAGCCTTCGTTTGTAACGTTTGTCAGAGGTGGTGGTAAGTCCTGCGCTATGCGTTCTGATCTGCTAGTGAAGGACTGATTCCCACCGTGATCGTTTCGCTGCTTAGTAAGACGATATATGTTCCATTGAGGTACGTGTAGTAGTTTCTCCCCCGCAATGGTCGTTCGAAATTGGTAGTAAATATTGTCGCATCGGCGATCATTTCCACGATTATGTTGTTGCCTTTCACTAGCCTAGCTAGGCATCCGTCTTCGGCAAGTTTAATTTCCGATTTTGGGGACCAGATTTTCGGATTGCTAATTGAAGGACAGTCCTCCTTTAGTCCGAATGTTTCTTCTTCGCTTACTAGCATCTTTTTGTAACTAAGATCGACGTGCTGCCCCCTTATGATAGCGGCGTTTGTTATTCAAAGTTATGATCCCGGATTTTGCCATTTGACAGGCTTAAACTATTCCCGATACCTGTTCCTTCAATATTAGGACTTTACCCAACTCCAGCAGCTCTAAACTGTCCTCGCTAATATTTTTGCTTATAGCGTTGATATGTAGCATCATTTCGTTTGCTTTTTCGAACGCCTCTCGCGTAATGTTGAAAAGCTTTTTATTGACGCGATACTGGTGGTTGTTGTTTACCACAACGTCGTTCATGCTTCGAAGGATATAATCCCAATCTGCTGCGTCTGGAGACCCAGCGATCCACTTCCATGCAGAACCAATCCAGTCGATAGAACGTGTTCCTCGTGACTTGCTTATTTGGAGTTCGTCGAGTCGCAGTTTAGTTTGGTTTAGGTGGAATTTCAGTACTGTACGCACAGCTTCACTTTTGATATCGTGCTGTGTTGACTCAGTCAATTTCTCTAATGTCATGTTAAAATATTTAATGTCGACCACATGGACTAAACTGAAGTGTCCGTTCAGGATCCAGCCACGACCATGTTCAATTGTAACCACGACCATGTTCAATTGTAACGCAAGCACCAGATATTAAGAGTAAACTGAATCTGATCGTCATTAGAAAAACAAAAGAAATGTTTCTTAGATTAGTATAAGCTTCTTGTTACATAAGGTTCGATATTTTTTACTTATCCGCAGGGACGGCGCAAAAATTAACGAGATTGCAAGCCAAGTATGAAAAATATTTAGTTGTTATTCTTTTCTTAAATCATGTCTAGAACTCATTTTAGCTATATCTGTAAATATCTGATTTATGAAGGAGATATTTGAATTTAGATGTGAAAAGTTTTCAAAATTGTTTGAAAGTTATTACATGAGGAAAAATAACAACAAATTTTTTTTTCTCATATTTTTTTTTTATATATATTTTTTGCCCAATTCCTTGGAGTCATGCTAATAATATAACAAATTTTCTATTGCCGTCCCCGCATAGAATTTTCTATTTGTAATAATTTTTTTTATTTATTTTGTATACTTATTCTATATATATTTTTTCTTGTTTTTTTTTTTTATTCAGTTGGGCTCTTTTAAAGTATTTATAGTGGGCTCATATTGACTCCTTAAAAATTTTGCAATGGGCAATACGCGCCTATTTTTAAGAGGGTTAATTTACCCTGGTTGAGGATTTTATCCTTTTAGTTTGGCAATTACTGCTTTTGGTTTCGACTGTGCTATATTTGTTTTTATTTTTTATTTTAATTAATTTTGTTGCCTTTCCCTTAGTGCTCCTGCTAAATTTTGTGTTTTTTTCCTGTTTGGAAGCAGTTTTAATTTGTGCCTTCTGAATTTTCCTGCCAGTGTCTGTGACCAAGGTTACCTTATTATCCTTGCCAACAATTTCCTTTTTGTAGAGTGCTTTCTGTTTCGCTTTTATCTGCATATCTCTCTATCTCTATCTCTATGGCGCGATATACAACAGGTATATAATCATAAACCTCCTAAGAGATTTTTGCGCCAAGCTTCTCTTCCAATTTGTGGTGTGCCGATTTGAATTTTTCCCTACAAATTGGTGGGACCTACAGTTTTTTGCCGACTCCGAACGGCATCTACAAAGGAGACGAATTTTTGCTGAGAAGCCTGTCATGGCAGAAATACACTCGGAGAGTTTGCAAAACCACTGCCGAGGGGCGACCCCGTTTTGAAAAACTTTTTTCAAATCACTTTTGATGTTACCTGTACCAGGGCTCGAACCATGCCAACACTACCTTCACACCACGGCGGCCGCCTGCATATCCCTTACATAAATCTCCTCGCCAGGCCTGCATTTTTTTGGTTTTTTTTTCGTTTTTTATTTAGTCGAAGGTTTCGTAGCTCTTGGTTTCTCCTGATTTGTTCCTTGATCTACTTGTCAATCCTTGGTAATTAATTCTTTCAGTTCTACTTAAAAATATATCACTAGGTTTTCTTTTTGTAATGGAATATATTGTTGAGTTGTAACGATCGACTGCGCTGTATACCAATTCCTTTGATCTAACGTTGTTTATCTCGATAAATTTCAATAATGGTAGAGTGGAATCTTTCGACCTGACCATTTACCTCACTCTTTTGAACTGGAGTTTGATATAATTTATTTCCTAGGCGCAATATGTAGTTTCCTACCAAGCGAGTCTTAAATCCCCTTTCATTGTTGGTTACTACCATTTTTGGGGTTGTGAAATAGTGAATTAGTTTGGCCATCTTGACACGAGTCGTGGATGATCGATTTTTAATGTGAAAAAGTTTGGAAAATTTATCTATGCTTGATAGAAATTTCTCTTCTTGAATCTCGAATATGTCCACATGGATTATTTCACAAGGATAATTCGGGACTGGAGTGTCCTTTATTGGCGGTACTGGAGGAGGCCGATGGTATTTGTTTGTAAGGCAGGTTTCACAGATGGATGCGAATTTTCTTATTCGGCTTGACATTCTGGGAAAATAGTATTTTTCTAAGATTTGTTCTCTATTTTCCCTCAAGTTCCTATGGGCTCTCCTATGCCCGTCCTCTATTATTCTACAGATTCTGTCTTCGTTGGTGACATCTTCGACCACGTTCTGTGTTATCCTGATTTTGTACAAAAGAAAATGTTCTAACTATTCTTCATGTACAAGTCGTAAATAGTTTTCAGAAATTTTTATTTCGTTTATAAGTGACGGACTTAGACATTTTTTTAGAGACTCGGTTAGGTTCGATTTATCGATAGTATTAATCTTACATAGTGACGAGTGAAACCTGGATGCCGACTCTCCACGCAAACCATTGCGTTTCCTTCCGCAAAAATTATTTGGCTTCGAAAGACGTTTATGGGGCTTTCTACATGGGGAATTAGATCCGATGCATCCTGCTCCGCACTGTGAACCGTTCTCTCTCCACTTTCCGCATCTGCCGATAAATCATTAGGTTTCAAACATGATGTTAGATGATTTGCCTGGCATGGAATTCTGGAAAGAGCGTCTGCCACAACATTTGATTTACCAGGAGTGTAAATGAATCCGTGGTTATACTCTTCTATTCTAGCCTTCCACCTCTTCAACCTTGCGTTGTAATTCCTACTTCCCAACGCGAAAGTGAGAGGTTGGTTGTGTGTGAAAATCTTAATTTTGTTCGCCACATAGGGATAAGACCTCAAATTATCCAGAGCACAAACAATCGCCAACATTTCTTTCTCGTTTGTGGCATGATTTCCCCCTGTTTTAGTTAAGGATCTTGAGATGTAGGCGATAGGCCAATCCCTTCGGGTTCTCCCTGGGACAGTACCCCTCCAATGGCATAGTTTGACGCATCTGTAGTAAGCTTAAATGATTTTTCGAAATCAGGGAATGCTAGGATGTCTGAGGAGACGAGTAATGTTTTCAAATTATCGAAGGCTTGTAGTGCTTCAGAGTTAACTTTATGCGTTTTTTCTTCGATCGATTTGCCTTGACTTGAGCGTTTTCGCCCCGCGTGAGATTGGTTAAAGGTTTTGCAGCCTTCGCGTAGTCTCAAATAAACTTTCGGGAATATGAGGGCATTCCTAAGAAACTTTTCAGTTCCTTAAGTGTGTTAGGAGGTGAGAAGTTCTCAATAGCTTGGACCTTCGAATGATCTGGTTTCATCCCGTTAGACGTGATTACGTATCCCAGGAATACATCTGTTCTCTTAAATTTGCTTTTTTCCAAATTAACCTTTAAGGTGGAAGCCTGAAGTTGGCATTGCCTAGACTGGCTAGAGTTGCGTTTATATCGAGAATGGGATAAGCATCTGACACTGTAATTGCATTTAAACGTTTGAAATCTACTACTGTAAGAGAAAATGCAACTCTGATGTTTGCAGCATAGGCAACCCAAACACGATAACTTTGAGTACACAACTTCAACTCTGTATTAGTTATAAGCCAAATGGCATTAAAATAAATGAATTACTAGTGAACGGTCGTGTCTCGATATCTCTCGCATATTTAACTAGGGTTATGGGCCCATATCACGTGTTCGTAAATTTTAATAGTAATATTTATCGTGTAAATCGTTTGTCGATTTTGTAGCCTTTTTCTAAAAAAAAAAAATTGATTTAAATCGTAAAAATGAGCTCGTCGTTAATAAATATAGAAAAGTTGACCGGCGAAAACTACTCGACGTGGGCGCTGCTTATGCGTAGTTTGTTGGTGACACAAGATTTGTGGTACGTTGTTGCTGATGATATTAAGACGGAGGCATCGGAGAAGGAGAAGAAGCAGTGACAGAAAGCTGACCAAAAGACATTAGCAATGATTCATTTGTGCATTAAACCTACGGAGCTGATCCAAATAAAAAAGTGTGTAACAGCAAAAGAGGCATGGAAGTTGCTAAGCACCATCTACAATGCAGACGGTCCAGCCAGAAAGGTTAATTTATTTAGAAAATTGATACAATTTAAAGTGAACGCTGCACAAAAATATGCCCTTCAAATCAATGAGTTTTGCTCCATTGTGGACAATCTTAGTGAAATCGGCGTTACGGTACCCGAAGACCTTCTCTGCATATTACTGTTATGTAGTCTCCCAGATGAGATAGAAAGCTTCGTAATAGCTATTCAAAGCAGAGATAAGTTGCCGAAATTAGAAGTGTTGAAGGTTAAGATATTGGAAGAAGAGCAGAGGCGAGGGCAACGCATCGTAACTGAAAATGTGTTTGCAGCGAATTCCAATGGCAAATTTCAGAAAAGAGATCAAACACAAGGCTTGCCTAATGAACGCGACAATCGTAGCAACAACAAAGTTAAGAGTATAAGGCGAAACTTCAGCAATGCAAAATGTTATAATTGCGGTAAGAGAGGTCACATCACAGCTAATTGCAAAAGCACTCAAACCCGACGGTGCTAAGTTTGTTTGACTCCCACGCTTAAACAGCGAAAGATGAGAAGGCATGGATACTCGATAGTGGAGCATCATCTCACATGTGTGGAGATATCACTCAAAAGGTATTTTTAGCATCTGGTGAATCAGTTAAAGCAGAGGGCGAAGGTAAAATAATGCTCAAGTCGGAATCTACTGGCATCGTATTGACGAATGTATTGTACGTGCCAAAGTTAAACAACAACTTCTTAGCTGTGAGCAAAATTCTTTGTAACGGAAACGAAGTATGCTTTAAAAAGAATAAAGCAATAGTAAAAACAAAAGAAAATAAATTAGTGTTCATTGCTGATATGCAAAACGGAGTTTTTCACGTAAATTTGACCAAAACTAAAAACAAAGAATATATTAATTCAGTAACTGAAAATAAAAATGAACATGAAAATGTGCAAAAGTGGCATCGGCGATTCGGCCATGTAAATTATAAAGATTTATTTATGCTTGCACAAAATAATATGGTCCGTGGATTGTGTATCAATAAGAAATTGAATATTGATTGTGACATATGCGCAATGTGTAAAATCAAAAGAAGCGCTTTCTTTAATTATTCTAATGTGCAATCAACAAAATGTTTGGAAATTATTCACTCCGACATTGGCGGACCTATGCGTACGACATCGCAAGGTGGCTCAAATTATTTTTTCACGTTTATTGACGATTTCTCGCGCTACATCGAAGTACAATTTTTAAAGAAAAAATCTGACGTATTTCTTGCATTCAAGCAATATGTTACGCGCGTAGAAAATCACTCTGGTAATAAAGTAAAATGTTTGCGCAGTGATGGCGGCCGCCGTGGTGTGAAGGTAGTGCTGCCGGCCTACCACACCGAAGGTCCATGGTTCGAGCCCTGGTACAGGTAACATCAAAAGTGATTTGAAAAAAGTTTTTCAAAAACGGGGTCGCCCCTCGGCAGTGGTTTGGCAAACTCTCCGAATGTATTTCTGCCATGACAGGCTTCTCAGCAAAAATTCGTCTCCTTTGTAGATGCCGTTCGGAGTCGGCAAAAAACTGTAGGTCCCACCAATTTGTAGGGAAAATTCAAATCGGCACACCACAAATTGGAAGAGAAGCTGGGCTCAAAAATCTCTTAGGAGGTTTATGATGATATACCTGTTGTACGGTATAATTGTTGACAGCTGGTCGTATATCGCGCCATAGAGATAGAGAGATAGGTTTGCGCAGTGATAATGGGCGTGAATATTTGGGAACAGATTTCCAAAGTTACCTGAAAAGCAAAGGTATTGTACATCAGAAGACGGTGGCGTATACGCCAGAACAGAATGGCGTGGCAGAACGTGCCGTACATTAGTTGAGATGGCTCGATGCATGTTGGTTTCATCGAATCTCACACAATCGCTATGGTCGGAAGCAGTCAACACTGCCGCTTACATACGGAATAGGTGTCCGACGAAAATTTTAAAAAATAAACCGCCGTATGAATGTTATCGAGGGTATAAACCGAGTGTTAACCATTTCAAAGTATTTGGTTGTGAAGCTGTTATGCTTAACAAGCAGCCAGGAAGATCAAAGTTCGATTGTAAAGGATCGAAGGTACGGTTTGTAGGCTATGCTGATCATACTAAAGGGTATAGACTTTATGATCCCCTAAAGAAAAGCATTATAATTGCTCGTGATGTAATATTTTTCGAACACGCTTTACCAAAACTTGAGCCCGAAAATTCTGATTGTAACGTGATTATTGACCTAATTAACGAAAACGCAACTAAATCGATTGAAAGTGCAGATTTGAGTGTTGATAAAAACTCGAGCAGTGATGACATGGCAAATGATGAAGATGACATCGATGCATCTGAAGATAGTGCTACGAGTGATGAACGCGAAATGGTATTTGGAAGAAAACGAGGACGACCGCGTATATGCCGAACGGGAAAAGCAGGCAGACCAAGAAAAAAAATATATAGTTGAGGTACTCAATCTGGCGTACGAAAATCCAAACTCAGTCGAAGATGCGATGCAATCCGACGAAAGTTCGCAATGGAGAAGTGCTATGTAGGCGAAATATAATTCCTTAATGAAAAGTGGTGCTTGGACTCTTGCTGACTGTCCACCAGACAAATACGTGATTGGTCGTCGCTGGGTGTTCGTTAAAAAGTTCGATGGCGATAGTAAACTTGAAAAGTACAAAGCGCGTTTAGTTGCGCAAGGTTGTTCGCAGAAGCCAGGCGAAGATTTTACCTCCACCTTTGCACCAGTCGTCAGGCACTCGACTATTCGTATGATTCTTGCATTAGCAGTACAATATAAGCTGTTGGTTAATCATGTCGATGTCGTAGCTGTGTACCTAAACGGTGATTTGTAAGAAGAGTTGTACATGCGCCAGCCTGAAGGTTTTATTGATGAGCATCAACCCCAAAAAGTGTGCAAACTTCAAAAATCTTTGTATGGCCTGAAGCAGGCCGGCAGATATTGGAACGAAAAGATTAATAAGGTTATGTGCGACATTGGTTTCGTGAGATGCAGATCAGACAACTGTGAATATACTATGTGCGAAAATGGCGAAATTAATATATTGAGCATATACGTTGATGACATCATGGTGGCTTGTTCATCAGAAAACACGATGCAGAAAATTATTAAAATGCTTAACGAGAAAGTAGAAGCTGTCGATCGTGGCCCTATTCGTTACTATCTGGGCATGGAGGTTGAAAGGGACGATTTCCGTGGCAGTATTTTAATTCATCAAGGGCGCTATGTCGACGAGTTATTAAAGCGCTGGAATATGGCAGATTGTAAAGGCCTTACAGTAAAGGCACGGTTCTTGCAAAATGGAGTGACAAAGATTGTGCGGGCTATCTGACCAAGCAGTACATATCACTCGTTGGTGGTTTGACATATTTGGCCATAATTTCTCGTCCGGATATAGCATACACCGTATCGAAGCCTTTTTTTGTCCTTTAGCCTCATAATTTTAGTTTTAGCTTCGTCGCTTTTTTCTAACTTTTTTTTACTCCAAACCTTTTTGGTCCCAACATCATACTTTTCAAACAACTTCGAAAATTATATAAAGTTAAAGTTGAATGAAGGTAGGTAGTAGTTGTTGACGAAATACAGAAAATGATTAGTAAACATTTCAACTATTTTTAATGGAGTTGCTAACTCAATTGCGACATCGCCTAGCTGATAAAATGAACTCTGTACGAAAGATGCATTTTTTTCGGTTGACAATCTTTGAAAGTTACAGAGCCGGGTGTATTTTCTCACTTTCAAAAAGAAAAATCTAGGTGTTCTCCAAGTCAAGTATTTAGCATTGATTGAGCTGCAGTGGCGAAAGCTAATAACCGTACAGTGGACAAGTGTGACCTCTACCATTGAATTTTGGGCGGAAGTCCGAGAACATAAAAATTCATTAAACGAACCCCTTTCTTTATAACTGGTCGAATTCGTATTTAACTTTCTGTTATTACCTTTCAGTAATCCGGAGGTTGAAACAATTTTTAGTGTCATGAACATTTTAAACCCTAAGTTAAGGAACAGATTAAAAATTAAAATGCTTAACTCGCTGCTTAATATTAGATGTTCGTTAAAACGCTTATCCAAATGTTCCACTGATTTTGAAGTTACCGATGATTTCATCTCTACGATAAATACCTAAACTTTGGACGCATACTCAAGCTCTTCTGGTTCATCAGATGAAGAAAGTATTATAAAATGAATTAGTTTGTGGTGATTTTTCTATAGTATGTATTTCTTTGAAAAAATTCGTAGTCAAGGAAAATGTGCCTGACATTTGTTGAAACAAGAACAGTTTCTGTAAGTTATGTCTACAGCTTTATATACAAATAGCTTAAACTAAAATAAAAAATTAGAAATGGATTTCGTAAAAAAAATTCTGACTCTTTTTTAGCTAATTTTTTTCTTAATTTTAGCCTTTTCTAACCTTTTTCTTTTGCCGATTTAGCCCCTTTTTTTCTATCACCTGATCACACTGGACTTGATATGGTACTTCGTTTTACTCTCTTACTTTTTCGCTCTCACTGACTATTTAATTGGTTTCATTGCCAGCATAGAGTCAAAATAAATCCCGCTTCACCGAAGGCCAGACTAAGACAACGATAAATTTACCGAAATAGTTGACGGGGCAACGGGAAGGAGCTATACAAAATGTTGATTGTGATATCAAAAAAACGGTTCGGTGTCCCTGATAATAATCTGCAGGCGAAAAGTAAACATTATAACAAAGTCAGAATTTATCAACAAAAAACGTTCACTGAAGTTTTTTTCGACCACTTTTATCGATTTTGGTGAAAGAACTTCAGATATTTGAATTGGAAGACCAGCTCCATCCTCCAAAAGACGGCTAGCATAGTGCTTTTGATCCAATCGATCTATATTTCTCAATAAATTCAATATTTCAGTATCAGCTCATGACAGTGTTATATGTTATTTGCAACCTTCATCTGTGTGTTGTTATGAGTGGACTTACTTTTATTTTTCATATTTTTGAAAAATTAGTTGCAAACAATTTATTTATCGCTAAATAAGTCAAATTAAATACAAAACCTTCGAAATCCCCAAAATGTATGTTAAAAATACGCTTACTCAGTTTTATTCATTTTTCACGGAGTTCACCAATGACAAATATTATAAAAAATGTGCATTTTGACAGCGCTCTCTCGAAACAAAGAGTCTCAAATCTATTTATCTATTATTATATGTAGAGACGTCGCTGATCAAGTGGCGAAGCAACATTGCGTGAGTTAACGACGTTAGTACAAAGGTGCATAAAGGTGTACGAGGTGTGTTCAAAAAGTATCGCGAATTTTGTGTTTTTTCAAACATTATTTATTCATGAATATCTATTTTGTCCCCTTCAAAGTAATCCCCATGAGATATTATACACTTGTGCCAACGGTTTTTCCAATCTTCGAAGCACTTCAAAAAATCATTTTTTTGTATCTTGTTCAGCTCCTCCTTCGATGCCGTCTTTATCTCGTCAAGAGAAGCGTAACGTCGTCCTTTCATGGGCCTCTTCAGTTTAGGGAACAAGAAAAAGTCACAGGGGGCCAGATCTGGGGAATATGGTGGCTGCGGCATCATTAGTGTGTTGTTTTTGGCCAAAAAGTCGCGCACAAGCAACGATGCGTGAGCAGGGGCGTTATCGTGGTGCAAAAGCCAATTTTTGTTCTTCCACAAATCCGGGCGTTTCTGGCGGATTGCTTCGCGCAAATTGCGCATAACTTGCAGGTAATATTCCTTATTGACCGTTCTTCCCTGTGGCAAGACCTCATGATGCACCACGCCCCTGCAATCGAAGAAACTCAGCAAAACTGTCAGCAAAACTTTCACATTCGACCGAACTTGGCGCGCTTTTTTCGGTCTTGGTTCGTGCGGCAGCTTCCATTGAGATGATTGAGCTTTGGTTTCCACGTCATAACTATAAACCCACGATTCGTCACCACTTATGACCCTCTGGAGCAAATTTGGGTCGTCGCGGACAGAGTTTAACATCTCATTAGCAATGTTCATGCGATGCTGTTTTTGGTCACAATTGAGCAATTTTGGTTCGAATTTCGCGTAAAAATCGAAGACGATCCAAAACACGTGCAAGCAAAGCAGCTGTCAACAATTAACTGAACATTCAAAATTGTCGGCATAAGTGAGAGACATTAGTACCAACATAACGCCACAAAAAATTCGAAATTCGAATATACGTAACCAGCGAAAATTCAAAATTCGCGATACTTTTTGAACACACCTCGTATATAAATTTATACACCACATACATATATACACTGCATACATACATATATACATAATCATTGTCTATACCGACAAACAACCTTTAACCTTGTATGATAACATACTGACAAAGAGAATATTATAGAACACATAAACAAGCATATTATTTAAGTAACAAAGCATAACATTATACCCAAATTGTAAACAGCATCAAAACAATAAAACTTGTTTTGACATGCTTTATCATGAACATGCACTATCCCTAAAATAAGCCATAACAACCAAAATTGTTATCTATTAGTAAACAAGATAAGAACCGTCGCATCTCAATAGTATAAGTAGCACTACGATTTATGTAAATTCAACAGTCTTAAGAATATCAATAAAGAGCACGCATTTCGGCGTAGCGATACAGATATTTTTTTACTCAAATGTCGATAATGTAAACACATCTTATAAAATGAATACATTTTTTTCGGAATATTCATTTTTGCAAGTTACATTAAAAAATGTGACGTTATCATATACACGTGCTTGCTCGTTTCTGTCTAACAAGCAAATAAAAGACATATCTAGGGACACGAATTTCGATACGATGCAATACTATATCGATAATTTTTCCCTTCGATACCGATATTTTGTACTCAATACTTTTATAACGATACTTTTTGGCATCGAATATTTAGACCCCGGTATCGTATCGAATTTTTAGAAAAATGTGGCAACATACAATAGAAAGGACTAACAGATCAAAAACGCTGCTCTGGCTCTAACTTATGCCGCGAATCGAAGGAAACTCAGCGCCAAAGTATTTACAGTCAATTTAGTCGGAATAGGCAGACGCCTGCAAACTAAAGACTTGAAAAAAATGTTCTTCGGTAACGGAAATTTGAGACATAGTGGCTAAGGCTTCGCCTATGCTGATTTGTTCGTATGTGCATATGCCTTTTTTCACCGTAATATATTTCTGTCTGCTCGTTTATATCATGGGGTATTCATGATTTGTTAAAATTCAAAATATAAACTTACTGTATTTTTATACCTAGTAGTGCTACGCACACAAGGTATATTAACTTTAGTCGCCTAACGGCAGTTCGTAACGGCATAAAAGGATCGAGATAGATATTGACTTATATATATCAAAATGTTCAGGACGAAAAGAAAAATTGATTAAGCCATATTCGTCCGTCCGTCGGTCTGTGAACACGATAACTTGAGTAAATTTTAAGATATCTTAATGAAATTTGGTATGCCGGTTCCTTGGCAGTCATCTCCGAGCGCTAGTTAAAATGGGCGAAATCGGATGATAGCCACGCCCACTTTTCGAAAACACAAAAAAACTGATTACTCAGTAAATAATAAGGATAAAATTTCGTGCGTACATTGAGATTGAGGCATACAATAAAATTTTCAAGAAATTTTTTAAAATGGGCGTGGCACTGCCCACTTTTGATTAAGTTAAATTTAGAATTAATATTAATCATAAATCAGAAACCGTTCACGATATCGCAACGAAATTCAGCACGCAGGTTTCCAGGTATGCAAGGAATGTTACAAGAAAAAATGGGCGGGATCGGTTAAGGTATGCGCCCACAAGAGGATCATATATATATTAAATTGGCAATAACTTTGCGTAAAGTAGCTTTATATCATTTATATTTCACTTTTAAAGTTTCCGCAAACAAAGAAATCCAAAATCTTAAAATTTTCGAAAATGGGCGTGTCCCCTCCCCTTATATAGTGGACTATTCCACAAAACTTTTTATGCCATAACTCCGCCAAAAATTGATTTGTCGAAACGAAATTTGGTGATAATGTTCTATATATAAAGGTAATTGTTGCCTGCAAAAATAGGCGAAATCGGTTAATGTCCACGCCCAGTTTTTTAACATAGTTCGGAAATACTTTTTTGTAAAATTTAAAAAGCGATATTTCTACAACTAAGCAAGTTATATCAATCAGATTTTGCACGAATAATAAGCTTTTTAAGAAAAACTCGGCCGCAATTTTGTCGATTCAATTTTGATATTTCAATGAAAATAGGTCAGATGCTTCGCAGTAGTATGTATTATACTCCTGCCAAAAATCAGCCAAATCGGGAAACACACAAGCAAAATATTCGGGCACGTAGTTAATAGCCCACTGCAATGGCGAAGTTATATATCTTTTTTGAGTTTCATACCTTTCATACAAATTAAATGTATGTAAGTATGAGAAGAAGAAGAGAAAAGTTCACTAAAAGGATCAGCACGATGAGCGAAGTCGATTTAGTCATACTCGTCTCTCCGTCCGTCTGTCTGTCTGTCTATTTAAACGCAAACTAGTCTCTCAGTTTTCGAAAGAATGCTGAAATTCGTTGTTTGCTTTCGCTATTTTATAATATACTAGCAAACCCGGTAGACGTTGTTTTGACGTTTTGATACATAGAACACATCTATGTATAAAATGTCATTAACTTGAACCAAATAAACTCCTAACTATACCGAACTGCAGATTTATATAACCTGGGGGCCTTCCCAAAAGCTATATACAGACTGTGTCGTGCCCAGCGAACTCCTGAACCTATCGTGAAAGTCCAAGAGCAAATCAAAACACAAAAAATGTGGGCGTGGCACCGCCCACTTTTGAAAAATTATGTAGATATTGACCAAGTGACACACATATCCAAATTTCATTAATTTAGACCAAAAAAGTTCGGAGTTATGACGAATTTAAAATTTATATAGCGTGTGGGCGTGGCTCCGCCTACTTTTCCAAAACTATATATTGTCTATGCTGTACCCAGTGAACACAAGTATATATTGTGAACATTTGATAAAGATCAGTTAAGTTCTTTGGCGCCTATAAAGGACACACATTCTGTATATCTATTTTTGTTACGCACACAAGGTATATTACTTCATTCGGCATAAACGAATCGAGATATATATTTATTAATGTATATCAAAACGTTCAGGATGAAAAGTAAAATATCCGGGAAAGTAGTTAACACCCCACTGCAAAAGCGAAGTTGTATATCTTTTTTGATTTTCATACCTTTCATGAACATGAGAGGTTTGTACGTATGAGAAGAAAAGGGGATAGTCCCATCAGAAAGTATACTGAAATGATCAGGAGGATGAGCTGAAGCGACGTAGGCGTGTTGGGAGATTGCAAAGGACGTATTTCCAATCTTCCTTTATTACAAATGTTAACTTTATTAGTTTTAGTTTTGTCATATAAGCTATCAGAATGCAACAGATTCCGGTCAACACAGTAAATGCTCCAATTTAATTGGGAGGTTTCCAATCGCCCTTTATTACATACTAGCAACCCGCCCCGGCTTCCCACGGAAATAAAATATAAGGCCACTGAAAAAATTTAATGTACATATAATTACATGGAATTCAGTACGGCAATAAAGACATGAATTGAAAATACATACATACATACATACATACGTCCGAAATTTAATTATGCGAGAGATTCGTACATATGTACTTACATACATACGTACCGAGTACTTTCACCATACGATCCCGCATAACTTCTAATGCTTCATTCACAGCGAACAAACACACAAACAGCTTTTTTTTTTGAAAAAAGTGCTGCTTTTGATTAAACAATTTTGGTTAAATAAGATATGAATCAACTCTTTTTTTGATGCAGAACGAAAGTAAATATTTCAAAGTTTAACTTCAAGTAAGTTTCATTTTAATCGGTGTATTCTTTTATGATATATGGCTGTGTAAACAAAAAATGTATGGTTTTTTACCACATTTTGTCCGATTGCCACGCCCCCTTTATATATTCCTTCACATTATTAAAAAAAAGTCCATCTCACACAGCTAAGCTTTAAAATGCGAAAAACCGCTTTCAAATCGGAGCATTCTGTGCGAAGCCAATTCCGTACATAGCTTTTTAGCGACTTTATTTTATAATTAGTATAGATAGATGCAATTGTCGGTTAGTGGAATATGCGTTTGAATATTAGGCCCACATACATATACTAGTCTTTTCAGACTTTTTACGAAAGTCACCCCGCTTTCAAGACGATAAAACCGGTTTCGAGTATGCGTGCACATTAGCTCTGATAGTAATTTTCGGGGTCTGAAATCGCTCTACTCCCTTATCTCTCACGTCTATAAAAAAACCGAATTCATAAGGTCTGAAAATACTAGTGGCTGCAGGCTCATTAATTTCATCAGAGCAGAATTGTGCGGATAGCGCCGTGTGCAGAAGTCCACGCAAGTGGGGAAAGTTTCTTATCGCCATTCACCTGGGTGAACGTGAGAAGGCGACAACCTGGTAAAGCCACTCCGACATAATCAGTTTAAGGGCTTGCTGGGGGGTTCAAACAGCAGCGTCTGATCACCATGTGGTGCGGCTGCAAGCGGGCGTCTGTCTTGGATAGAATTAAACCTCCCGGGAAACGGGTTGTGCGTTGGGTTTGGGACCCACCACATAAAACACCTTTCCAATGAAATTCAACAACAAAGCCTCGGATATGAGAACCCCTTTTTTAGATGACAACACCCGCAAACGAAATAAGGATTATGAGATAAGGGCATGTACCTGGAATGTACGGTCCCTTAATGGGGACGGTGCCGCTGCCCGGCTGGTTGAGGTCCTGAGGAAAGCAAAAGCTGACATCGCCGCCATACAATAGATGCGATGGACGGGGCGAAGAAACACGATCAAAACACCTTGCAACATCTACTGGAGTGGGCATGAAGACAAGCGCAGATTCGGCGTGGGATTTATGGTGGGAGAGAGACTCCGTCACCGAGTAGTGTCGTTCACACCCGTGAACGAGCGGCTCGCTGCAATCCGCATGAAAGTACGATTTTTCACCATATCGTTTATCTGCGCTCAAGCACCGACGGAAGAGAAGGACGACAAGGAAAAGGATGCATTCTTCGAGCGCCTGGAAGAAGCATGCGAGCGCTGCCCTCGTCATGACATCAAAGTCGTGCTTGTCGACTTTAACGCCAGGGTGGGTGTATTTGGCCCCACTGTCGGGAAGTTTAGTCTCCACGATCAGACTTCGCCAAATGGATTCAGGCTGATCGACCTCGCCGGTGCGCGAAACATGGTCATATCCAGCACTAGGTTTATGCACAAGAAGATCCATCCGGCTACATGGCTGTCCCCCGATCGAAAAACACGCAACCGGATCGACCATGTTGTGATAGACGGACGGCATGCTTCCAGCGTTTTAGATGTTCGCACTATACGAGGACCTAACATCGACTCTGATCACTACCTAGTAGCAGCCAAGATTCGTACCCGCCTCTGTACGAAAGAAAGGTGCAACAAAAAAGCAGGTGCAACAGATAGCTGGACGTCGAAAAGCTGCAATCGCAACAGACCGCCAATTATTTCGCAGATCGCCTCTCACACCTGCTCTCCGAGAGCACAATTCCACCTAGTGGGGATGCATGAGCAGTGGGATCATATCTCAGGAGCACTCCGTACCGCAGCCGAAGAAGTAATTGGATTCCGGCGAACGCGAAGAAACAGCTGGTATGATGATAAAGAGTGCCGCGCTGCAACGAAAAGAAAGGACGAAGCCTACAAGGCAACGCCGAGATCGAATGCAACGAGGAGTGTGTGTGAACACTACCGCGAGTTGAAGAGGGAAGCGAGGTGGCTTTTCCGGGCGGAAAAAGGGACGCAGAAGCGTGAAATAAAGGAGCTTGAGATGCTGGCCACCGGGAATAATGCCCGAAAATTCTATCACAAAATTCGGCTAATGACAGAAGGTTTTAAACCTGGGGCAAACTCCTGTAAGAATGAGAACGGCGACCTGGTGGCCGATGTTCAGAGAGCACTCAGAATATGGAGGGATCACTTCTCTGCTCTTTTAAATGGAGGAACTGAGCAAGAAACCAGAGAAGATGCCGAACCCGAGCCCACAATCGAAGATGATGGATTTGACGTTCCACAACCCGACTATAATGAGGTGCGAATAGCAATATCCCGATTGAAAAACAATAAACCAGCTGGCGCTGATGGTTTGCCTGCTGAGCTATTCAAACACGGAGGCGAGGAGCTGGTAAGGCGCATGCATCAGCTTCTATGCAGAATATGGTCGGATGAATGCATGCCTGAAGATTGGAATCTAAGTGTTCTCTGCCCAATCCACAAGAAGGGCGATCCTGCAAACTCCGCCAACTATCGCGGAATCAGCCTTTTGAATATCGCATATAAGGTCCTATCAAGCGTATTTTGCGAAAGACTGAAGCCTGATGTGAACAGACTGATTGGACCTTATCAGTGTGGCTTCAGACCTGGTAAATCTACCATCGACCAAATTTTTACAATACGCCAAATCTTGGAAAAAACCCGTGCTTTTCACGAATCGACACACATCATCTCTTTGTTGATTTTAAAGCCGCTTTCGATAGCACGAAAAGGAGCTGCCTATATGCCGCTATGTCTGAATTTGGTTTCCCCGCAAAACTTATACGGCTATGCTTGAGCAACACCGCCAACTCGGTCAGAATTGGGAAGTACCTCTCCGAGCCTTTCGAAACTAAACGAGGTTTCAGACAGGGTGACCCCCTATCGTGCGATTTCTTTAATTTAATGCTGGAGAAAATAATACAAGCTGCTGAACTTAACCGCGCTGGAACAATATTTTATAAAAGCGTGCAACTGTTGGCATATGCTGACGATATTGATATGCTTACTCCAAATTAGAAAAAGAAGCGGAGAAAATTGGAAGTACCTTCTGTCATCATGCAAAGAGTCAGCGCATTCGCGCCTTGGCAACCCAGCTACTGTTGGCAGCCTTAATTTCGAAATAGTAAAGGACTTCGTTTACCTGGGAACCAGCATTAACACCAACAATAATGTTAGCCTAGAAATCCGACGAAGAATTACTCTTGCAAACAAAT
Source organism: Merzomyia westermanni (assembly GCA_949987695.1). Classification (NCBI taxonomy): domain Eukaryota; kingdom Metazoa; phylum Arthropoda; class Insecta; order Diptera; family Tephritidae; genus Merzomyia; species Merzomyia westermanni. Next base: position 133,726,763 of record OX465292.1, on the reverse strand, counting down.
TCTACTTCGGACTGAGTAAGCAATTTAAAAGTAAAGTCCTCTCTCGACGAACGAAAATAACACTCTATAAGTCACTCATCGCACCCGTCCTGCTATATGGTGCAGAAGCGTGGACACTAACAACATCTGATGAGACCGCTCTGGGAGTATTCGGGAGAGGTTCTTCGGAAGATTTGTGGACCTCTACGCGTTGGCGAGGGCGAGTACCGAAGAAGACTTAATGATGAGCTGTATGAACTTTACGCAGACGCCGACATAGTTTAGCGAATTAAAACACAGCGGCTTCGCTGGCTAGGCCACGTAGTGCGAATGAGCGAAGATGCTCCAGCCCAGAAGGTATTCTTATCGGCACCCGCCGGTGGAAGCAGAGGAAGAGGGAGACCACCACTCCGATGGAAGGACCAATTGGAGACCGATTTGCGATCCCGCGGTGTTTCCACTTGGCGCCAGTTGGCGCAACGAAAAAACGACTGGCAAGCTATGTTGGACGGCGATCAAGGCGATCTACATGAACCAGGTAACGCGGGTTCCAAATGATAGAACCGTATTCAAGTATCGGTCTGACTAATGTAGTGAAGAGGGCTTTAGTTTAGGGTCGCTAAATTCTTTAGACCATCGTTTAACGAATGCTAGGACACCTCTAGCCTTATTGACTGTTGTGTTAATATGGCGGTTGAAACTGAGTTTATAGTCCATAGTAACCCCCAGGCCAACAAAATCATACACTTGTTCAAGACTATAATTTTTAATTGTATAGGAAGCCGGCTGAGAAATTCCACGCGAAAAACCCATGTGTTTACATTTTTTAAGGTTAAGTGGCATATAATTTAAATCGCACCAAATAACAAACGCATCTAGATCTGATTGTAGCTTAGTTCTATCTTCAAATGACGCGAATGACATGAAACGCTTTACGTCGTCGGCATACAATAACATTTTTGAAAATTTTATTATTGTAGAAATATCATTTATAAACAACAAGAACAGAATCGGATACTAAATTTTTAAACATCACTCTTTGTGTCCTGTCACTAAGGTAAGAAGAGATCCACCGATTGAGACCCGGCTGGAAGCCCAACTGATCGAGTTTATGAATAAGTAATGAGTGACATACTTTGTCAAAAGCTTTGCGGAAATCCGTATAAATAACGTCGGTGTGCAGATTTTTTCTAAAGCCATTTGAGACATGACTGGTAACCACAAGTAAATTCGTAAGTAAATTCCTTACTGAACCCGTGTTGGCAGTCAGCTATCAAAGTAGAGATCGGACCCGTAAGTTGAGTTGTAACAATAGCTTCAAACAATTTTTGGATGGCAGAAAGCTTTACGATGCCACGATAGTTCTCTATAGAAGACCTACTCCCGCTTTTATGCAGTAGAAGAAACGATTCTTTCCACGCAGTTGGAAAAACACCAAACTTTAGTGATAGATTGAACAAATTGGTAAGGAGTTGGTAAATATGGTTCGCACACCTTTTCAAGAAACATGTAGGAATCCTATCAGGACCATATTTAAAAGATTCTTTTAAGGTTTTAAGGTAAATTAGAACATCTTTGGCGCATATAATTGGTGAATTAATTGAATTTGTCCCGTGTAGCGTATAGGAATAGTTTTGAGAGTTTGAATTGGTGACAGCAGAATAGTTAGAAGTGAAAAATTGAGCAAATAAATTTGCGATATATTGATTATCGCTAGATATAATGTCTTGATATTTCATGGCTGAGGGAAACCCTGATACTTTACGTTTAGAATTTACGAAACCATAAAATGACTTTGGATTGAGAATAATGTCTCTTTTGGTTTTAGAGATATAAGCTTTATAGCACTTTTTATTTAAGTCTATGTACTTCTGACGTAGAATGGAATACAGTAAGTAATGTTTATTTAATCCGGATTTCTTATATAAACTAAATGATCGCGTTTTCCTATTTTTAAGAGCCTTAAGCTCTTTAGTAAACCAAGCTTGCGCAGGATGATCATAAGTTACTTTACGTTTAGGAATAAACCTTTCAAATAGGCAGTAAATAGTTTGATTGAAATGTGAGACGTTTAGATCGATATCACAACCAAATTCAGGCCAAGTTAATTTAGACAGTTCTTTATTTAATTTCTCGTAGTTTGCTTTGGAAAAGTTAAAATCAAAGTTACTACATGAGTAGGATTGAGTGCCTTGGCCTTTACTTATGGTTTCGTTGACTATTTCCATAGAAGAGTGGTGAAAGTCTTCTGGTAGAACCAACGGATCACAACGATTTACAAAAATTGGTTGATATCATCAACATACACTAAATCTAAGACCTTCCCAAACTTGTTAGCGGTAACATTTATTTGATTAAGGCAAAGATCAGAAATTCCAAAAAGTCATTGTACCCCAGTTTGGACGGATTTGGAATAATGTTACCATCAGATATGTTCCACGATCTATCTATCTATGGAAGAGATTTTTGCGCCAAGCTTCTCTTCCAATTTGTGGTGTGCCGATTTGAATTTTCCCTACAAATTGGTGGGACCTACAGTTTTTTTGCCGACTCCGAACGGCATCTACAAAGGAGACGAATTTTTTGCTGAGAAGCCTGTCATGGCAGAAATACACTCGGAGAGTTTGCCAAACCACTGCCGAGGGGCGACCCCGTTTTGAAAAACTTTTTTCAAATCACTTTTGATGTTACCTGTACCAGGGCTCGAACCATGGACCTTCGGTGTGGTAGGCCGGCAACACTAGCTTCACACCACGGCGCCCGCAAATCCACGATATATAAGTTAAAATCACCCAAAACAATAATTGAATCTGAAGCTTTAGTCATAAAGTTAACAGTTTTGAGCAGAGAGACATGTTGCATGTAGACTGAAAAATCTGATGCTGGAGGGATGTAGCAAACATATAAGTACATAGAGACGTTCTCTAGTTGAATGCGGATGCATTTGAACTCAATGAAATCGATGTTAGGAATATTAACCTCTTCTGAAGGGATGGAGGAGTGAACGGCAAGCAGAACACCACCTCCGACTCTGTTCAAGCGATCATTTCTATATTACATAAAAACTCTAAATTGAAAACATGAGGTTTTAGCGAAGTTTCGGTAAAAGCAATTACGTTATATTTACAATGAAAAGATTTCAAAAAGAGATCAGTTAATTTGGTTTTTAAGCCTCTGACGTTTTGATAAAAGATATTCACTGATTTAGTGCTCAGTTTTTTGACTCAACGTTATTACGAGAAATTTTCGCTACATTTTCAACATTCCTATTCGGTCTGTATTCAAACTCCCGCACAAGAGCCCCGGAAGGCCAAAAAGAGCTGTCCAAAAGAGTATCGAAATCTTTCCCAGATACATCAATCTTAAACGAAGACATACTTTTTTGATATGTGAAATTAAATTTTCTAACAGCTACGCTTTGATCTTTAACTGTAGAAGAAATATGGTACATCAAATCATCCTCGGTAGTGTCTGGATGGAACCTAGACACAAAAGTAGGGTCTTTGCGAGGGACCACAACCAGCTTATTAACGATTGGTTCAGACTCCATTGCAATAGTTGGAGGTTCCGGGTTTTTCCTAGTGGACATTTTTGAAGGGACGTTCTTCGACGTTGCTCGGACAACCGTACTAGGAATTGGAGAAGTCAAATCGATAAGTTCAAGGGGTTGAGGAAAGGTCGGGACTGTTGAGGTAGTAGGCCGATCATGCTTGCCAGCTTGTTTTCGCGATTATCAGGGCATTCCAAATGAGGCGAATTCTCCAATGTTTCCAAGGTTTTGAAAATATTTTCATATTTTTTGAATTTTTCAGTCAGCAATGAAAAATTTTTGCTTATTTCAGAAAACCCGTTTCTGATATGCCTAAAGATTTTACAGAGATCAACTTCCGTCGACCGGCATTTGGAACAAGACCAGCGCAGGCCTTTTCCTTCGTTAAGCAGGTCAGCTATTTTACCGGTTAACCCAGTGCACCTGGCGTGGACAAGTCCATCACACAGCCAGCATGCTACAAAGCGTTCGGACTCGCTTTTTACCTGGCAGTTTGCTATCATGCACGACATTTTCGTATAAATACTTATATAAATTTATAAGAAAAATTGTAAATTAAAAAAAATTTTGCGGATTAAAGAAAAAAAACCCTGACAGTTTAAATGATACAGTACCGAGCGAACAGTTTTAAACACACTGTATCTGACGTTCAACAAACCACGCAAAACAGCTGTAACGAAAAAGAAATAAGAAAAGCAAGTCAGAGCACAACAACAATTGCAATATGAAATAAAGCCTTTCAATAGCAACAAATAAAATATGCAAAAAACTCGGCACACACAAATTCAACAAAATGAATTTATAATAATGAATCACTATCAAAACTTTTTAACACTATTCATACCAAGTAGTGAAGCACTCTCTTTGTTAACTTTACGAGGTGTGTTCAAAAAGTATCGCGAATTTTGTGTTTTTTCAAAAATTATTTATTTATTCATGAATATCTATTTTGTCCCCTTCAAAGAAACCCCACTTGTGCCAACGGTTTTTCCAATCTTCGAAGCACTTCAAAAAATCATTTTTTTGTATCTTGTTCAGCTCCTCCTTCGATGCCGTCTTTATCTCCTCAAGAGAAGCGTAGCGTCGTCCTTTCATGGGCCTCTTCAGTTTAGGGAACAAGAAAAAGTCACAGGGGGCCAGATCTGGGGAATACGGTGGCTGCGGCATCATTAGTGTGTTGTTTTTGGCCAAAAAGTCGCGCACAAGCAACGATGCGTGAGCAGGGGCGTTATCGTGGTGCAAAAGCCAATTTTTGTTCTTCCACAAATCCGGGCGTTTCTGGCGGATTGCTTCGCGCAAATTGCGCATAACTTGCAGGTAATATTCCTTATTGACTGTTCTTCCCTGTGGCAAGAACTCATGGTGCACCACGCCCCTGCAATCGAAGAAAACTGTCAGCAAAACTTTCACATTCGACCGAACTTGGCGCGCTTTTTTCGGTCTTGGTTCGTGCGGCAGCTTCCATTGAGATGGTTGAGCTTTGGTTTCCACGTCATAACCATAAACCCACGATTCGTCACCAGTTATGACCCTCTTGAGCAAATTTGGGTCGTCGCGGACAGAGTTTAACATCTCATTAGCAATGTTCATGCGATGCTGTTTTTGGTCACAATTGAGCAATTTTGGTACGAATTTCGCGTAAAAATCGAAGACGATCCAAAACACGTGCAAGCAAAGCAGCTGTCAACAATTAACTGAACATTCAAAATGGCCGAGCTTGTCGGCATAAGTGAGAGACATGAGTACCAACATAACGCCATAAAAATTTCAAATATACATAACCAGCGAAATTCAAAATTCGCGATACTTTTTGAACACACCTCGTAATTATAACTTTAGAATATCAAAGATATTATTAATTTATTAAATATAATCAACGGCGGCCGCCGTGGTGTGAAGGTAGTGTTGCCGGCCTACCACACCGAAGGTCCAGGGTCGAGCCCTGGTACAGGTAACATCAAAAGTGATTTGAAAAAAGTTTTTCAAAACGGGGTCGCCCCTCGGCAGTGGTTTGGCAAACTCTCCGAGTGTATTTCTGCCATGACAGGCTTCTCAGCAAAAATTCGTCTCCTTTGTAGATGCCGTTCGGAGTCGGCAAAAAACTGTAGGTCCCACCAATTTGTAGGGAAAATTCAAATCGGCACACCACAAATTGGAAGAGAAGCTTGGCGCAAAAATCTCTTAGGAGGTTTATGATGATATACCTGTTGTATATCGCGCCATAGAGAGAGAATCACAGAGAAAAATATAAACAGAACTACACAGCTTGACGTTTGCGTTTAGCAACGGGGGGTAGCGACAAAAGAAAGCGCCGGTACGCAGGGCCGTCGAGAGGATTTCCGGGCCCGGTGGGTGGGCCCCCCTAGAAACTCCCCCCCCCTCTCGGCGGGCCTGCCGGTACGAACTCACGAAGTTGACGAGTTGGTCAAGCAAGGAAACACAAAATAAACACAATGAATTAGAATAGAATTCGAAAATTGTTTCTTTGCATAAAACAGGAAATAAATTACATATATAAGAAGATATATATGAATTTATGCAAATAAATACAATAATAAAAATAAGAAAAATTATGCTAATTGCAGGAAGAAAGATACCTTTTATAAAGAGCGATGACGACTGGAAGCGCAGCGGTTGGTGGATAGCCAAAGACGTTATGTTAACATTGAAAGCAATTTTTTTTTTTAATAATAAACGCAGTGTTTGGCATTTTTGTTAACACAAAACTAAAAGTCCATTTTGTAATAAACTCCAAGAAAAGAGATTGATTTAGTGCTTGTAGTGGATTTCGCAAAAGAATTAGTGGCGGAGTAACGACGTATTCGTTCCGACGAACAAAACGACATGGATATTGAAATCAAAAAGAACGGACACAAATCTACTCAATATCTGCAAGCATGTATCTATCTTATACAGGGTGTTTTTTTTACGGGTTTGTTTTTCGAATAGAGATAAAACTGGCATTTTGTGGTCAAATCTGGCAACTCTAATGTCATTTATGTTCAGTTTGGTTTGCCATTTCATCGTGAACAGGTTGACAAAAGAACAACGCTTGCAAATCGTGAAAATTTATTTCGAAAATAATGGTTCAGTTCGCGAAGTTTACCGTGAGCTCCGTCCATTTTATGGTCGACATAATCGTCCATCAGAGCAATTAATTCGGTTAACCATGGATCGTTTTCGCACTACGTTTACTCTATGTGATAATACGCATCCGCAGAGACGTCGAACAGTGCGCACCGAAGAAACAATTGTCGCTGTAGAGCAAAGTGTTGAAGAGGACCCGAATGAATCGATTCGCCACCGTGCACAGCAATTGGAGCTTTGTCCATCAACTTTATGGAAGATTTTGCGCAAAGATCTTGGCTTGCGACCTTACAAGATCCAGCTTGTGCAAGAATTAAAGCCGCGAGACCATGCAATGCGTCGTGATTTTGGTGTATGGGCCGAAAATGAGATTGATTTCGATGCTGATTTTCATCGCAAAATTTTGTTCAGTGATGAGGCTCATTTTTGGTTGAATGGCTACGTCAACAAGCAAAATTGCCGCATTTGGAGTGAAGAGAATCCACATGAGACCCTTGAAACGCCATTACATCCACAAAAACTGACTGTTTGGTGTGCTCTATGGGCTGGTGGAGTCATTGGGCCATACTTCTTCCGCAATAATGCTGGAGAGGCAGCTACCGTTAATGGAGACCGGTATAGAGCCATGATAACCGACTATTTTGTTCCCGAATTGGATGGCATGAATGTGGATGAGTTGTGGTTCCAACAAGACGGCGCTACATGCCACACAGCGCACGTCACAATCGATTTATTGAAGGAAACATTCGATGAGCGCATAATTTCGCGGAATGGACCTGTCAATTGGCCACCAAGGTCGTGTGATTTGACACCATTGGATTATTTTCTTTGGGGATATGTGAAGTCGCTCGTCTACACCAACAAACCAGAAACGTTAGGGGAATTGGAAGCCAACATTCGTGGCGTTATTGCCGACATACGGCCCCATATGCTCGAAAAAGTGGTTGAAAATTGGACCTCTAGAATTGGCTATATTCGAGCCAGCCGCGGGGGCCACATGCCCGAAATCATATTTAAACATTAATGGGATAAAATTATCCTTCCAATAGAGCCAAATTGATGGACCTTAAAACGATTTTCTTGTGTTTTATTTCAATTCGAAGTTCTATACCCCTAAAAAAACACCCTTTAGTAATGGAAATGGATAGTAGATTCACTCAAATTAAAACGTTATTCAGAAGTTTCGCTTAGATTTTTTCAACAAACCACAGTGAAGAAAATTACACAAATTTATTTAAGCTTGCTGAATTTTATAAGCCCCTTGTTCAAAGCCAAAATATAGTGGCTGAAACCACGCACTTCAGAAATGCGACAAAACATCATTTCATAACTTATAAAAATTTTTGCAACTCTTCCTTTTTACACTTCAACAACAGTACGCACCTTTTAAACTTTTCTTCTTCTTTAACTAGCGCTTAACCGTCTTAAAGATTTTGGCCGTCCAACATAGCTCGCCAGTCGTTTGTTCTTTCTGACAACTGGCGCCATTGGAACCACACATAATCGCAAATCGGTCTCCACTTGGTCCTTCTATCGGAGTGTTGGTCTCTCTTCCTCTGCTACAGCCAGCGGGTGCCAAAAAGAATTCTTTCTAGGCCGGAGCATCTCCACCGATTCACACAACATGGGATAGCGTAGGTGTATGTATAAAGCTCATACGTTTCGTTATCATACGGCTCGTCATTAAATCTTCTACGGTACTCGCCGTCGTCAACGCGAGTAAGTCTTTCCAGGAACTCTCCCTCGAATACTCCCAGAGCCGGCTCAGCGGATATTGTCAGTGGCCAAGCTTCTGCACCACGAACCAGGACGGACATGAGAAGGGAGTTATAGAGTGTTATTTTCGTTCTTCGAGAGAGGACTTTACTTAGTAACTGCCTCCTCAGATCGCAGTAGTACTTCTTTGCAAAATTGATTATTCGTTGGATGTCTGGCTAACATTATTGTTGGTGTTAATGCTGGTTCCCTGGTAAAAAACTTTAAAGATGTTAAAAACTTATCTACCTAACTCTACCGGACAGGTAATTAAAATATTGATGCGAACATTATGCTTCACAATTGTTGAATATGCCATCTTATTTATCCCTTCCTTTTATACAATTCTCTCTCTCTATGGCGCGATATACAACAGGTATATCATCATAAACCTCCTAAGAGATTTTTGCGCCAAGCTTCTCTTCCAATTTGTGGTGTGCCGATTTGAATTTTTCCCTACAAATTGGTGGGACCTACAGTTGTTTGCCGACTCCGAACGGCATCTACAAAGGAGACGAATTTTTTGCTGAGAAGCCTGTCATGGCAGAAATACACTCGGAGAGTTTGCCAAACCACTGCCGAGGGGCGACCCCGTTTTTGAAAAACTTTTTTCAAATCACTTTTGATGTTACCTGTACCAGGGCTCGAACCATGGACCTTTGGTGTGGTAGGCCGGCAACACTACCTTCACACCACGGCGGCCGCTTTTATACAATTAAGTAAGGATTAAATGAATACCGACATTGGCCGTACATAAATATGTGCCCCTCACAACACAAGAAGTAATTGAGAAAATTTGTGTTAAGCAAAAAAGATTAAAACTCGCTTCTTAAATAATAATATTTTGTTGACTTGAACATAAATATATGTACGCATAAAAAACATTTAGATATGTTAAATCTGTAAAAAATTAAGTATATAACAACGAGGAGATTATACATTATATACTATATCAAAACAAACTGGATTACACACTAATTAATTAAAACAAGTAAGGAAGTCTAAGTTTGGGTCTATTATATCATCCCAATTTACGCAGGTCTATTTTAATACTTTCCGTCCGTATTTGCGTTCAAATAGACAGACGGGCAGACAGATAGACGTGTCGAGAGATGGGCATGGCTACATCCACTCAGCTCATCCTCCTGATCATTTCAGTATACATACAAAAACATTTAATGTTCATGAAAGGTATAAATATCAAAAAAGATATACAACTTCGCTTTTGCAGTGGGGTGTTAACTACTTGCCCGGATATTTTACTTTTCATCCTAAACGTTTTGATATACCTTAATAAATATATATCTCGATTCGTTTATGCCGAATGAAGTAATATACCTTGTGTGCGTACCAAAAATAGATATAAAAAATGTGTGTCTTTTATAGGCGCCAAAGAACTGAACCGATCTTTATGAAATTTTCACAATATATACTTGTGTTAACTGGGTACAGCATAGACAATATATAGTTTTGGAAAAGTGGGCGGAGCCACGCCCACACGCTATATACATTTTAAATTCGTCACAACTCCGAACTCTTTTGGTCTAAATTAATGAAATTTGGATATGTGTGTCACTTGGTCAATATCTACATAATTTTTCAAAAGTAGGCGGTGCCACGCCCACATTTTTTGTGTTTTGTTTTGCTCTTGAACTTTCACGATAGGTTCAGGTTCAGTCCGCTGGGCACGACACAGTCTGTATATAGCTTTTGGAAAAGCCCCCAGGTTATATAAAGCTGCAGTTCGGTATAGTTAGGAGTTTATTTGGTTCAAGTTAATGACATTTTATACATAGATGTGTTCTATGTATCAAAACGTCAAAACAACGTCTACCGGGTTTGCTAGTATATTATAAAATGGCGAAAGCAAACAACGAATTTCTGCATTCTTTTGTAAAATTGAGAGACTAGTTTGCGTTCAAATAGACAGACGGACGGAGAGACGAGTATGGCTAAATCGACTCCGCTCATCGTGCTGATCATTTTAGTGAACTTTTCTCTTCTTGTTCTCATACTTACATACATTTAATTTATATGAAAGGTATGAAAATCAATCAAGATATATAACTTCCCGATTTGGCTAATTTTTGCCAGGAGTATAAAACATACCACTGAGAAGCAGCTGACCAATTTTCATTGAAATATCAAAATTGAATTATAAGCGATTGCCTTTGAGAGAAATTTTATGCTAAAAAGTGGGCGGGGCCACGCCTACTTCTTTAAAAGCGACAAAATGTTTTTGCGGCCGAGTTTTTCTTAAAAAGCTTATTATGTGTGCAAAATCTGGTTGATATAACTTGCTTAGTTGTAGAAATATCGCTTTTTAAATTTTACAAAAAAAATTTTCAGAACTATGGTAAAAAACTGGGCGTGGACATTAACCGATTTCGCCTATTTTTACAGCAAACAGTTACCTTTATATATAGAACATTATCATCAAATATGTATTTGTATTTGTTTATTTGTTACAGTCTTTACAGAATTAATAATTTACAATATGTATTAATACAACCAAAATTTAATTCATTACAAATTTTCTTATTCACTAAGGTTTTAGTCTTAATTTGGCAGTTTTATATCTTATCCTAAATATACATAACATAAAAGTACATCACAACTAAAATATAAAATATTTATTTATTTATTAATTTATTTATTTATAAAAAAAAATAGCCTGCTGCTAATACAGGTAATCCAATACAAATTATTATTTACTTAGAAAAAGATATATATATATATATATATATATATATATTTAACAGCCAGCTGTATATACATTTAATTTTAATTTTAATTCCACTATGTGATTAAATTAGATTAAATTGCCTTGCAATAGAAGGATTGCAAAAATACGACGGACTTATCCTCAGTAAGGAGGTAAGCCGGTACCCAGTAAGGGGTCGATGTGCTTGGAAGGACACATGAGCCAGAAGGGACCCTGTCGCGTATACGGGCAGAAGGATGCCCATTGAACATTTATAAAATTAAATTTAAATTTCAGTCTTTTATTTCAGGTACTTTTACAATTATAGTCAATAAACTTATTGCCATAGACCAACCTTTTCTCTAAACAATCCAACAGTTCTCGCATGTTTAACATCATCAGGTACCGCATTATATGTTGCAAGTCCATTATTAAATACCGATTTTAACCCCTTACTTGTACGCACAGGTTCCAGATGAAACTGATTAGCTTGTCTAATGTAGCTAATAAGCAGTTGGAAAGCCCTTGCTTTCAATCTGCATCACAATCTCTCTATATTAGAAATAATAGAAGTAATAGAAGGAAATCCGAGTCCTCTCCGTTTACGGGGTTGGAAATACCGAGTTTCCACTCCCGGTTTGGCACATTTCATTTTTCCTTTCCATGCTTCCGGTAAAAATTAGAGAAAATGTGTGCTTATCAATAAATAACAATGCTTATCAATAAATAAATAAATAAATAAATGTGGCGTTATACAATAGGCAAAGTTTTACAATGTTGTAACAACAGTCGTTTGAAACAACTAAAATTATCGCAATTTTTTATGTTAGACGGAAGTTCATTAAAGCACTTTAAACCTTTATAGAAAATATTTTTCTTATCAACTTCGGTCCTATATAAAGGTAGCCTGAAGTTTGTTTGCTCCCTTAGTAAGTACGAATGAGTTTCATTTATATACCGAAGATTATCACTAAGGTAGTCCGGAAGTTTGCCCTTTTTAATATTATACACAAACTTCATAGCATGAAAGAAAAGTTGTTGGTTTACACTCAACCAGCGCATTGCATCAAACAGTTCTCTAATCGGTTGGTATTTGGTTTTTTAGTATAAAACGCATGGCTCGATTTTGCATTTTCTGTAATCTCCCTATTTGGGAATCGCAAGCTATGAAAAAAGTGTGGGACAGTATATAAAATGGGGGTCCACTATGCTCCTATATATCATTGTTTTATATTTCCTACTCAAATATCTGCAGGTTCTTTTTATAAAACCAATTTTTTTGGCAATTTTACTCACTGTGTAATCTATGTGTTCATCAAATTTCAGTTTACTATCTATATTGATACCCAAGTATTTAATCTTTCTCACTTCCTCAATCTTGTCATCTTTTATGTTTAGATCACATCTAATAGAGCTAGTGTTTACAGCTCTGGATAATACCATAAAGTTTGTCTTCTTGACATTGAGCTTCAATCTGTTCGAGCACAGCCATTTGTATAGGGAATCCAGGTCATCCTGCATTTTATTTACCGCATTTGACAAACTTTTATCCCTAATCGTTAATAAAGCATCATCAGCAAATAATTTTATTTTACTGTGTCTTAAAGCTGTTTTAATGTCGTTGATATATATATTTAATAATATGGGCGCAAGAACTGATCCCTGTGGTATCCCCATATCTACTGCCAACTTTCCCGGTGTGCTAGTGTCTATCACAGTTTGCTGAAACCGGTCAGAGAGAAAACTTTCAAACCAAGCCAGTTTTGGGTTAACAATGCCTATATTGTTGAGCTTTTCAATCATTATGGCTCTGTTGAATTGTAGAGCCTTTTCTACAATTTTATTCAGATCAAAATAAGGAGAACAAATTTTATTTTAATATGAATTTTATTGGTTGATGCTTATGACTTCAAAGTTACATGGCAACTAACTTATAGCTAAAAAATTAAATCAGCGAAGGCTGCCAAAAATGTATGATACATAGGAATTTTCTATGGAAAAGTCCAGCTATTTTATATTTGCAAAAATATCGTATGATTTGTAGAAATAGCGAACAAAAAACGATGAGTGCGAAGAGTAGGTACGTATGCGAAAAATTGTGAGTACATGTGTGTATGTAGTATGCTGCTGCAGCAGCAGTGCATGGCCAAAAATGCGACGATTGAATTTAGAGCTCTTCAAAACAACAAAGCGACGACGGTAATGTAAAGTTGTACAACAAAAGTGTTAATGCGTGCGATGAACGAGAGTTTGTATACGTATGTAGGTGAGTAAATGTCAAAACGAAGATATGTTGGAAAGGCAGGTGTGCCTGCAGTCAGGAGGGGCGCGAACATTCTCCCCCCCTTGAAAGTTCTACTTTCAATTTGATGCGTGTGAAGCTTCTTGTTCTATTGGTAATTTACAGACTCGCGTTATTGCCCGTTTGTAAATTCCTTCTGCGGTTCTCACCTCTACTACCCTTACCTTGCCATCGTCCCCTGGCATAATGGCAGTGATGCGACCCATGGGCCATTTTAATGGTGGAGCAAAATCATCCTTGAGGATCACTAAATCGTTTACTGCTAAATTGGGGAAGGCAGTGTTCCATTTAGACCGTTTATGTAATTCCTTTAGATATTCCTGTTTCCAGCGATGCCAGAATTGTTGTTGGACGAATTGTACCATATTGAATCGAGCGAGTTTACTTACATTTTCCTGTACTGAGGGTTCAGGAATGGTTAGGAGGGATCGACCAATGAGAAAATGTCCTGGCGTGAGCGGTCGAAGATCATTTGCGTCGCTTGAAATTGGAGTGATTGGGCGGCTGTTCACAATTGCTTCCGCTTGGCAGATTATGGTGTTAAGTACATCTTGTGATAAAATGTTGTTACCAATGGCACGACGCAAGTGGTGTTTCGCAAGTTTCACTGCGCTCTCCCACAAACCTCCGAAGTGTGGGGATCTTGGTGGAATGAACTTCCAGACGATTCCTTCGTTTCTGCAAAATTCTTCAACTCTTTCGATGTGTGCTTCGGTAGTGAATGATTTAAGTAGTTCGCGCAACTCTCGATTAGCTCCAATAAAGTTCGTTGCATTGTCGGATACAATTACCCGACATTTTCCGCGTCTAGCAATGAACCGCTTCAATGCCGCGATGAATGCCAATGTGGAGAGATCCGGAGCAATTTCAAAATGCACTGCTTTAGTGGTGAAGCATATGAATACTGCCATATATACTTTTATTGGCGATCGCCCTCTAATTTCTTGGGTGACCAAGAAAGGACCGCAGTAATCTACTCCAGTGGTTTCAAATGGATATGATGTATTGACCCGTGACGTCGGAAGGGATCCCATGAGTTGTTCTGTAATTATTGGACGAAGACAATAACACATTACACAGTTGTGAATAACTTGCCTGATAGTCGTTCGAGCCCCGATGATCCAGAACTTGTCTCTTAGTATATTTAGTAAGGTTTGAGCTCCAGCATGCAGATTTTTGTGATGATAATGTGAAATGAGCGTATGTACGAACGGATGGGTATGCGGTAAGAGAATTGGATGCTTGGCGTCGAAACTGAGCGTTGAGTTTTTTAACCTTCCGCCAACTCGTATAAGATTATTGTGCAAAAATGGCGATAGTGAGGCAAGCTTTGATGTTTTCTCAATAGGCTTGAAGTTTGCGGTACTCATCCCAAAAATTAACTTGTTGAATTCTTCTGCAGACCATCTCAAGTGTTTCTATTATGTCATCAGCTGTGATCGTACTGATTATTTTTCGTGATATAACGTACCTTATGTAGGTAAAAATCCGCAGAAACTTGTTGTAATTATTGATGTATTTGTTTTCGGCAAAAATGTCAGTTTGAGGTGCCGATACTGCTACTACTCGCTGTCTGCGTTGCTCAGGAATGTCTGTTGATGTGTCGAATGAAGAACTAGGCCATTCTTCATGACGGAAATGACGGACCTTCAAACCACAATTGATTACCACGAATGCCAGCCACCGTTGAACCACGCGAAACTAAATCTGCTGGGTTGAGCTCAGATGGTACATGATGCCATTGGTAGTGTGCTGTGAGTTGCTGTATTTTTGACACTCGATTGGCCACAAATACATTCCAACGACTGGGTTCGCCAGCAATCCAGCATAAGGCTATCGTCGAATCGGTCCAGCAGTGTATGTTTTCCAAAGGTGGTGAAAATATTGTCACGATGGATTGTAAGAGCTCAGCCAATAACACTGTTGCGCAAAGCTCAAGGCGAGGGAGACTCAATTGCTTTGTTGGGGCTACACGCGACTTGGCGCAAAGTAAAGACGACTTAACTTCGTCCTGCTCGCATGTGACGATGTAGATGCACGCCCCGTATGCTTTAGTACTGGCATCTGCAAAAGCGTGGATTTTAGTTGTGCTATTCCAAGGTACATACCTGGGGAGCTCAATGTTGTTTATAAGACTCAGATGTTCTTGGAAGTTGCGCCACTGGGTGTGGATATCCTGAGAAACACTTTCATCCCAATCGAGTTTTAACTTCCATAAGTCCTGCATTAATATTTTTCCACTGACGATGAGGGGGTTCAGTAAGCGGATCGAAAAAGGCAGCAATCTGTGATAATATGGTTCGTTTCGTTGGTTTGCGTGTTGGTGATGGTCCAGTGTAGCTGAATGTGAATAGATCTTTCGTGGGTGACCATCTAAGTCCGAGAGTTTTTATATACGTCGAGTCACCAAGCCTTATGATTTCCTCTCTATCTTCGACTGGCACGTCGTCAATAATTTCTTCGTTGTTTGATGCAAATTTACGTAGAGGAAATCCTCCACATTTTAATAATGAGGTCACCTGATTTTTTATTTCAATCACTGTACTTACAGTAGGACCGCCAGTCATCAAATTGTCGACGTAAAAGTCCTTTAGAGTGACGAGAGACCCAATAGGAAATTGCGCTGATTCTTTTTTGGCTAGATCGAGAAGGCTTTTTGTAGCGAGGTAAGGTGCGCTGCTGGTGCCATAGGTGACTGTTTTCAGCTGGTAGACTTTCACTGGATCGTCTTGGGAATTACGCCATAGAATGCATTGCCACGATGCATCGGCATTGTCAACCAGTACCTGTCGGTACATTTTTGCTATGTCAGCCATTAACACATACTTGTGACTGCGAAATCGAAGGAGTATTGTGAAAATATCATCTTGTAGTGTTGGGCCTACTCGAAGTATGTCATTCAACGACTTTCCGTTTGATGTGCGGCAGGAAGCATCGAAGACGACCCGTAGCTTTGTGGTGCTGCTATCAGCCTTTATCACACAGTGATGTGGAATAAAGTACCGACCCTTTGTAGTATTGTCGACAAGCACCATGTGACCAAGTTCTTCATACTCAGCGACAAACTCTCGATAACTTTTCAAAATAGAGGGATGTTTTAATAATTTATATTCCAAAGCTACTAACCTTTTGAATGCAATGTCATATGATTGTCCCAACGTATCCGGCATCTCCTTAAAAGGCAAGCGCACAATATATTTGTTGCTGACTGGACAGCGTTTTGTAGTTGATTCGAAAAATCGCTCGCATTCATTTTCTTCCTCAGATAGAAATTTTTCTGATTCAGTGTAACTTTCCGATACCCAGAACCGTTGCAGTAGATCGTCAAGGGATAATTTATTATTCACTGCTATGAATGCCTTATATGCAGGCGGCGACGAGTTTGCTGATAGCGATGACGATGCCATTGTATCATTGGATACTGACTGTGTTGATTGGGATATTCCCGAAATTATCCATCCTAGTTTTGTCTTCTGGAGAATTGGAGTTTTAGTGTTGTCCTTTATCTGACCCACTAGCAGCAAATCAAAAAATAAACCTCCACCGATGAGACAGTCGATTCCACCTGGTACATTAAAACAGTCGTCTGCGAGTCTGATGTTTTTGGGTATGTTCCAGGAGTCGGTAGTGATGCGATTATTTGGTTGCTGTGATGTTATTGTCGGAAGTATGACAGCCTCGAAGTTGGCTGAGTAGTTTGTTTGAAGTGACTTCATAGTTACTTGACTTATTTGCTGAGTTTTCGTAGACGTCGACCCAATGCCTATAACTTCAATGCATCTTTTTATACGCGGAAGATGTAGGTGCTGTGCTACACGCTCAGTGATAAAGTTGAGTTGGGAACCAGAGTCTAATAGCGCGCGGACCGTGATTGAGTGTCCTGATGAACTGTATAAGGCGATACGGGCTGTAGCGAGTATGACTTCTTCGTACCCATAATTGACCGTGAGAACAGCCTGTTTGTTGCTGTTATCTGTTGAACCGCTAGCCTCGTTAATAGCCGTGTTGTTATAATTATTTGATGGATTTGCTGTTCCGTTAGTTCGGTGTAGCAATGTATGATGGCTAACTCCACACTGCTGGCACCTACGAGTAGAAGGACATGTACTTGAAGTATGATTCTTACCCAAGCAGTTCAAACATAAATTGAGACGTTTGATCCGAAGAAACCGCCCGTGCACATCCATGCCCATAAATTGCTCACAGTTGAATGGACTATGATAAGGGCTTGTGTCGCACAAAACACACTTGCTGGCTGCATTTGATACCGCGTGAGCGTACCCTTTGTGGCCTGAAGTTTTTGATGAGGATCTTGTTGATGGAGCTGATGGTTCACGGAGTGAGTTACATCAACTGTCTGGCAACGACGTTCCAGATACGACGCAAGATCTGCCCAGGTGGGAATCTGTAGGACTGTTGAATTGGTTGTGGTCCACTTCATGGCCACTTCCTCTTCCCATTTCGTGCGAGTTGTTGTATCTAGTTTACCTGCCACCAGGTGTAGTAGAATCGCATCGCCAAGTTGTTGAGTAGTTGCAAGAGATTGCATTGCTAGCAGATTAACATTAATGGTGTCGATGAAGCTGCGAATTGATGATGCATTTGACGACGAAAGTGGTGAGAGATCATATATTTGCTGCATATGGGACTGAAATATTAGGCGGCTATTGTTGAAGCGACTGACGATGAGGTCTATCGCAGTGTTGTAGTTGCTACTGGTTACTTCTAGGGACTGTATCAATCGTGAGGCTTCTTCCGTTAAGCAGGACCGCAAGTATTGAAATTTTTCGACTTCACTCAAATCTCGGTTGTTGTGCACCAATGTGGTAAATACATTGTAAAAATCCAGCCACTCAGCTTCTTTGCCACTGAATCTTGTTAGCTGCAGCTTTGGCAAGTTGATCCGATGAGGTGGGTGGCGTTCTACCCGTGTGCTGCAAAGCTGAGACGGTTGTTGCATTCGTTGGAGTTCTTCCATTTGGTCTAGAATTGCGCTTTTTGCTTCAATATATGATTCCTCGAATGCCACTCGATGTTCTTCATAGAGCTGTGATTCGTCCAGCTTCTCCAGTTGCGTTTGCAAAGCATCGAGTGTGCCATATTGCCGCTCTACCAAACTAAGTTTTGCTGTAAGCTGGCGTAGCGAAAGTGAGTCACCATCCAGCACTCCATTGTGTAAAGAACGCAAGCGTGTTAACAGGCTGTCACGCTGGTAAATTTTAATGCGAATCTTTCGGGCGCCTCTCTCGTTGCATGTAGAGTAACTTCCGTTGGAAGAGGATGCTACAGATGCGCCATCATCTGCTATGATGGATTCTGCATCCATGGTGAGACAATATATGCAGCTCTCTATACAATTAGAACGATGAAAATTGTCAATTAAATCGAGCCAGAACAATTATCCAGCTCGAAGGACCGTGTTGAATTGTAGAGCCTTTTCTACAATGTTATTCAGATCAAAATAAGGAAAACAAATTTTATTTTAATATGAATTTTATTGGTTGATGCTTATGACTTCAAAGTTACATGGCAACTAACTTATAGCTAAAAAATTAAATCAGCGAAGGCTGCCAAAAATGTATGATACATAGGAATTTTCTATGGAAAAGTCCAGCTATTTTATATTTGCAAAAATATCGTATGATTTGTAGAAATAGCGAACAAAAAACGATGAGTGCGAAGAGTAGGTACGTATGCGAAAAATTGTGAGTACATGTGTGTATGTAGTATGCTGCTGCAGCAGCAGTGCATGGCCAAAAATGCGACGATTGAATTTAGAGCTCTTCAAAACAACAAAGCGACGACGGTAATGTAAAGTTGTACAACAAAAGTGTTAATGCGTGCGATGAACGAGAGTTTGTATACGTATGTAGGTGAGTAAATGTCAAAACGAAGATATGTTGGAAAGGCAGGTGTGCCTGCAGTCGGGAGGGGCGCGAACAGGCTCTATCAATCGTTTCAAAAGCTCTTTTAAGGTCAATAAATACCGCAACCACATGCATTTTATTGTTAAGGTTTCCTTCCACTGGGACAGTACTAGGTTCAATGCCGTTTCACATGAGTGTTTTGCTCTGAACCCATACTGTTCCTTTAAAAGGATATTATTTGATTCCAAATGTTGTACAAGACGATTTTTCACCACCGTTTCAAGGATTTTCTCCAAGTTTGGGAGAGTGTTAATGGGTCTCAGTTCTTCAGCGTTTACAGTCTTTCTTACCTTTTTTACCGGTACAACGGTCGAGATTTTCCATTCTTTGGGTACTATGACTGATTGTAGACTTTTGTTTACAAGTGTTGCATAAAAATAACGGATATATTCAATAGAGTCTTTAATAACTCCTTCAGAAATTAAGATATTACCCCCCGTCTGATGTTTAAATTTTTTAACTATCTGAACGACCTCTTCAGTACCAATTTCTTCAAATTTAAAGGGGTATCGAATGTGTACTTAACCTGATGTTACGTATTCAACCACCTCAATATTTCTATGTATTTCCACTATGCTGTCAATAAAAAAGCTATTTAAATTTTCCGCTATTTCGAGACTTCTTGAGTATTTTGTACCATTGTTATTGTTGTTATTAACCACCTCCTTTAAGTATTTCCACATTTGTTCATTTCAACCTTATGTTCCATGTACATTATTTTTTTGACTCTGACCAGTTTTTTATACTCCTTTTTCACGACATTATATTCATCCCATATTCCAGTAAGGATATCCCTATTATAGAGTTGAGATTTTTTCTTATTACTTTCCGCCAGTTGTCTGTCGTACCATTTATTTATAATTTTTATTCTGACTTGTTTACGGAAAGTAAGGTCTCTGATTGATGACATCAAACACCTGTTTATATGCCATAGCATACTATCGACATCAAATTCTTTTAACAGGGAAAAGTCACATTGCCTGAAGAGATTTATTAAATTATCGGGACTGTACCTATCCCATGACGTGATTTCAGTATGTTTCAACAATGCGTATGGCCTTACTACGTTAAGTCGGAACATTATAGTTTCATGATCCGATATACGGTGGTTTCGACAAATCAATTTTTGACGGAGTTATGGCATAAAAAGTTTTGTGGAATAGTCCATTATATAAGGGGAGGAGCCACGCCCATTTTCGAAAATTTAAAGTTTTTGGATTTCTTTGTTTACGGAAACTTTAAAAGCGAAATATAAATGGTATAAAGCTATTTTAGGCAAAGTTATTGCCAGTTTAATATATCTATGATCCTCTTCAAAATCTGTCATATAAAAGTGGGCGTATGCCTTAACCGATCCCGCCCATTTTTCCCTGGAACATTCCTTGCATACCTGGAAACCTGCGTGCTGAATTTCGTTTCGATATCTTGAACGGTTTCTGATTTATGATTAATATTATTTCTAAATTTAACTTAATCAAAAGTGGGCAGTGCCACGCCCAGTTTAAAAAATTTCTTGAAAATTTTATTGTATGCCTCAATCTCAATGTATGCACCAAATTTTATCCTTATTATGTACTGAGTAATCAGTTTGTGTTTTCGAAAATATTCTATATATAAAAAGTGGGCGTGGCTATCATCCGATTTCGCCCATTTTAAACAGCGCTCGGAGATGACTCCCAAGGCACCCGCATACCAAATTTCATTAAGATATCTTAAAATTTACTCAAGTTATCGTGTTCACAGACCGACGGACGGACGAACATGGCTTAATCAATTTCTCTTTTCGTCCTGAACATTTTGATATATATAAGTCAATATCTATCTCGGTCCGTTTGTGCCGTTATGTACTGCCGTTAGGCGACTAAAGTTAATATACCTTGTGTGCGTAGCACTACTAGGTATAAAAATACAGTAAGTTTATTTTTTGAATTTTAACAAATCATGAATACCCCATGAAATAAACTAGTAGACAGAAATAAATTACGGTGAAAAAAGGCATATGCACATACGAACAAATCAGCACAGGCGAAGCCTTAGCCACTATGTCTCAAATTTCCGTTACCGAAGAACATTTTTTTCGATTCTTTAGTTTGCAGGCGCCTGCCTATTCCGACTAAATTGACTGTAAATACTTTGGCGCTGATTTTCCTTCGATTCGCGGCACAAGTTAGAGCTAGAGCAGTGTTTTTGATCTGTTAGTCCTTTCTATTGTATATTGCCACATTTTTCTAAAAATTCGATACGATACCGGGGTCTAAATATTCGATGCCAAAAAGTATTGAGTACAAAATATCGGTATCGAAGGGCAAAATTATCGATATAGTATCGTATCGTATCGAGATTCGTGTCCCTAGTTATGTCTTTTAGTTGATTGCATTGTTTGGCATCTTCTTTTGCGAATCGGAGTGGAAGGTAGTGAATGAAGGCACTCCGAGAGAGTGTAATGGAGGAAATCGCGTTCAGAGTTGTTTTCAAGTAAAAAGTATAATTAAAAATTTCGAAAAAAATTTATTCATATTTTAAGATGTGTTTACATTATAAAAATGTTACGTACATACATGGACATATTATTCGCAACTCAAAAAAGCTACAACCACACGCAATGTTGCTACGCCACTTGATCAGCGAAATAGATACATAGACTTGAGACTCTTTGTTTCGAGAGAGCGCTGTCAAAATGCACATTTTTTTATAATATTTGTCATTGGTGAACTCCGTGAAAAATGAATAAAACTCTGTAAGCGTATTTTTAACATACATTTTGGGGATTTCGAAGGTTTTGTATTTAATTTAACGTATTTAACGATAAATAAATTGTTTGCAACTTATTTTTCAAAAATATGATAAATAAAAGTAAGTCCACTCATAAATAAAGAAAAATATATGTATATATGAAGGTTACAAATAACATATAACACTGTCATGAGCTGATCCTGAAATATTGAATTTATTGAGAAATTTGGATCGATTGGATCAAAATCACTATGCTAGCCGTCTTTTGGAGGATGGGGGCTGGTCTTCCAATTCAAATATCAGAAGTTCTTTCACCAAAATCGTTAAAAGTGGTCGAAAAAAAATTCAGTGAACGTTTTTTGTTGATAAATTCTGACTTTGTTATAATGTTAACTTTTCGCCTGCAGATTATTATCAGGGACACCGAACGGCTTTTTTTGATATCCCAATCAACATTTTGTATAGCTTCTTCCCGTTGCCCCGTCAACTATTTCGGTAAATTTATCGTTCTTAGCCTGGCCTTCGGTGAAGCGGGATATATTCTCACTCTTTGCTGGCAATGAAACCAATTAAATAGTCGGTGAGAGCGAAAAAGTAAGAGATTAAAACGAAGTCTCATATCAAGTCCAGTGTGATCAAGTGATAGAAAAAAAAGAGGCTAGATCGGCAAAAGAAAAAGGTCAGAAAAGGCTAAAATTAAGAAAAAAATTAGCTTAAAAAGAGTCAGCATTTTTTTTATCTATTTACCTAGTCTATCGCGTACCCCGTAAGGGATAAGAAAACCAAAAAACACGACCAGATGGTCCGAATATAAAATTAATAAATTAAAAATACGTTGTTCCCGCTTGTGTGCGGATTTTTCAAAACAAAACAAATTATAGATGACGTTATGTAAAGATGCAATTATGGTGGTTCACAAGTATAACTTCTCAAATATACGTTTAATATGTTGAACGATATAATATGAATGATATTGAAATATGTAAAGTGTGACCTTCCATCTCCAGGTGTGATGTCTGTCCCCCTAACGTTGTCCGTAGACCCCGTCATCAAAAACCCCTTGTCATTGTCCTTACCGCTGTAGATACTGTCAGCCAGCTAACTGTCAGATACCTAAACCGCTTTCCCCCATTACCCCTTATTGCTCCGGATACTATCGCCCGCTCTAATTGGCAAAACGAGATACCCCTAAAAAAACGGAACTCTATCCATCTCCCTTGGATACGGTCTGCCACACTATGACCCAGAGAAGTGGAGAAAGAACACCCCATTGCGGCGTGCCCCTTCTCACTCCTCTCTGAGCCCCAGTCCCCCCCCACTCCGCCTTGACAATCCTGCCACAAGGTAATCTGTTGATAGATTCCATCAAACTTGGTTCAACTCCCAGATTCGCTAAGCCCCGTACGATGCCAGAAGGCAAAACATTATTGAACGCTCCTTCGATATCCAGAAAGGCCCCCTTCTATTAGTTTTACAACGGAATGAAGCGCCGTTTTAGTTGATCTGCCTTTGCAGTAAGCATGTTGCGATGCCGAAAAACTCTCCCTAGGGACTCTGCTGCGTATATGCAGGTCAATCAGGCGCTTGGCCTGAAGTCCTTGGGAGATACATGAGAGCACCTCCCCGCCTTTAGAATACAGGTAACCTTGACCATATTACAAACAGTTGAAGTAGATGGGAGCCAGCCAGCTACAAGAAATCCCCAGCGATCTCTGCAGTTGCACAGGAGTTATGTCATCAGGCCCGGGTGACTTGTAGGGGTTAAAAGGTTGAATGGCCCATACAAGCTGGCTTTCATCCAGGGAGATGACTGGCCGACCCCCCCCCCCCCCCACACTAGTGGGAGGTGGGGCATCGCGGTCCTGTCAAACCGGGACGTCAGGGAAGTGAGCATCCATGAGAAGTTGGAGAGATTCCTCGCTACTCATAGCCCAGCTACCATCTACATTCCTCAAGTAACCCAAGGCTGCAGGAAGAAGAAAGGCTTTAATATCTTTCTTAACCAGTACACACGATCTTGGCCTACCTGCCGTTCCTTGCACGAATAAATTGAATTTATCAGTCCTCAGTCCAGGTATTTTGTTGCCGCTGCTGCTTAGCCACGGTTCCTTGATAAGGAGAACGTCCAACCCGCCTTGCTCCAGGCATAGTAGGAGGCTGACAGAGGCCGCCTTAGAGTGCTGAAGATTTATTTGTCGGATGATCATCATCAGACAAATCCATCTCCTCCACCTCAGCAGCGTCCCCCTCCGAAGCTAACAAACTCTCCTCATCCACCCTGTCGAACAGCGATCCAACGCTGCAGACCGATCCCGCCACAGACGGGATGCCGACAGAGCTACGCTGTCCGGCGCTGCGGGGTTGGGCACCGTATTTACGGCCACCGACATATCCGCAGGCTCATCTTCCTCCCGTTCCACCCCCGGAGGTGAGGCCTCATGCTAAGAACCACACGCTCGATACCATAGGAGATAACACCCCCCGACACAGAGAGAGGACCCATGGACTCCGCGTTTAGTAGCAATCGCATTTGCCGACGGGGTCCCTCTGGTTCCTCAACCCTGATAACCCTTCAATTGTGGGTCAGAAGGTTCTGGTTGCAGGAGCGCAACTGCCTCAGAATTCTCTCTGGCTGAGAAGGTTAGGGAGGTAACCACACCCGAGCCCTTGGTCGAAGAGGGAGGTCCCTCCTGCAGAAGCTCGCTGACCGCTCGTCAGCGCACTGAATAAGGCTAAACCCGTGATACCATCACATATATTCTATGGATGGCTGCGGCCCAGGGTACCTTTCAACGGCAGTCAAATAGGCTTCAGAAATGGCGTTGGCCACCCAGCTCCACTCCTCCATGGAGATGGCCCCGTCTTCCGTGCTCCTGTCAACTACCCCCAGGGTGATGGAACCAGCACGTCTAGCGACTTCGCTAAACGTGCGTTGCACAGCTTCCCCACCCCGGTGTACCGCGGTATTCTGCCTTTGTCACCGAGCGGGGCCGTCTCCCCACCTGCACTAGGTGCAGGAGGCTGATCACCGCTGCTCAAAACATTCCTGGTCCACTCCAGAGTACAGGAATGCTTCTCAGAAACCTGAGAACCATCCAGACCGCCGTAGCGTTCCAGGATTTTCGCAGCCAAGCGCTGATCGCAGATGGCTTCCCTACTCGGTGTCGCTCTCTTGCTTCTGCTGGACCGCCTCCGCTTCGCTGTATTCACAGCAATGTTGGGAGACCTCCCACCACTGGTGCTCGCGACGTAAGGGCGAGCCTCGTTGCCTCGAGGGTTCCCTGTCCCCGTTGGCCTTGTCCGTCTTCCTCCCGTTCTTCTCCCCTTCTTAACTTCGTTGTTGTTGTTTTTATTATTATTATTATTGTTGTCCATGTAAAAATAACGTCCCCACTCAGGGCCGCTATCCAGACCCGATTGTGTAGTCGCCCTTTAATGGTCCCGTGGTTATCTATGCGAGCAGGGAGGACACGCGAAGGTTGACGCATGCCCTTATGAGACATGCGTTCAGAGCCAGACCGAGCGCAAAAAGGGGAGATCCTCAACCGCACCTACACCACCAACTAAATAGCGACGGGCCTGGAACGTACCCTGAGGCCTGCCAAGGTTTTAACGGGACGTGGGCAGCTGCGATATTAGCCCACCAGCCATTTCAGTTGGCTTTCACCCCAACCTACTGAGGTGGCAGAATACCGCACCTACCAGCCCAAAGCAAACTAGATCCAAATCATCGTCCAAGAGAGTCCTAAGTCAGTCACCCTTACCTCACGACCATAGTCAAGAATCATGTCCTTACGCCAGGGCTATTGAAGAGCTAAGGCGTATAGCTGTGATTCCTGACCTTATCTGGATACCTTCCGCACAGAGAGGTACTAAGTACCAATCTGAACAGACAACTGTGGTATCCATTACCAGTCGGCACTCTCTTGGAGGGTTCAGTCGGAGGATTTTCGGGGAAACTTTACTTACCAGATATTTAGTTAAGCGCAGGTATCCACTTGCCGGAGCAAGCATGAAATATTTGTAAATATGTATGGTACTGCGCCGAAGAATGTATTCGCGGCCGAGAACAGACACATGAAACTGAATAAGAAGAGTATTCAAGTTCTTGCGTCCACGTTCTTTCACTCGCTGGCTGAGTCAAACTTCAATGAAATAGGAAGCGCTCTAAACCAAGCGCAGGGCCGCATTATACGTTAAAAGTTTTCTTAGGTATTATGGTGACCGCACCCAAACCCCTTGATGAGGCATCTGTTGTTAAACCAAAAGGTTTTGTAAAATCTGGATATATTAGCATAACATGCTCTGGTGCTAGGACCTCCTTAAAAGTTGTGAATGCCTGTATGGCTTCAGGGTTTAATTGTATTAGTTTCTTTTTTGATGGAGGTGCCCTTATCTTGCCATTCTCTCCCTTTAGCATATCGGTTAGTGGATTTGCTATGCTAGCAAAATCTTTAATAAAACATCTGTAATAACTGGCTAGACCCAAGAATGACCGAAGTCCTCGAAGTGTAGTTGGCTGCTTTTAGTTATTTATAGAACTTACTTTCTCAGGACTTGTCTTTACCCCGTTTTGCGATACCACGAATCCCATTTAAAAAATTTAGACTTTTTCGCCGATACTCTCATATTTGCATCGCAAAGGCTGCGCCAAATCCATTCCATGTCTCTGACATGGTCTTTTACACTTTTTGAAAAGATTACTACGTCATCAACGTAAACATGGCATGTCTTGCCAATTTGTTCTCTAAGCACATTTTTCAAGCCGAATGGCAAACGACAAAATTCATATTTACCATTATTAACAGAGAAGGCTGTCTTCTCTCTATCCCCGTCCATCAACTCAATCTGATGAAAACCGGACTTAAGGTCAATAGTAGAGAAATATTGCGGACCCTTTAAGTTTGAAAGTATAATCATTGTATTTGGCATAGGGTATTTATGTTCGATAGTGACTTCATTCAGTTTCCTGAAATCAATCACTAACTGTTTTTTCTTGTTACCTAATTCATCTGTTCCCTTTTTATCAACAACCCAAATCGGGTTATTGTAAGGGGATCTTGATGGTCGTATAATGCCAGTAGCAAGAAGGTCAGCAATTTCATTTTGGACAAAATTAGTTTCACCCATAGGGTATGAGTATAATTTTGAGTAAATTGGTTCACTGGTTTTTGTCCGAATTGCCGAGACAATATTTATGCTAAAAGGTAGCTAGGCATTTCCTCGCTTCCTATATTTATAAAATTTACATTTTCGCATTTGTAAAATAGCAAGTAATCGTTTCCAAAGGCATGCCTAATTTTACAATTCTTCATGAAATGAACTTTATATTCTAAGTCACCACACTATTTCCGTGTACGGACTGCACCAAAAATTTTTTTGACACGGGGACTATATTCCTTAGTTCAGGTAAAGGTTTTTATATAGTTCTTCGATGCGCCGGTATCAATTAAGAGTTTAATTTTTCTATTATACCTACTTTTCGCTCGATCCACGAAAGCAGGGATTCTCCTCTAAAAAATTTAGTTGCTCATTTTTGAGTTCTAGCTCATTTTCAGATTTTTCTTTGTAGTCCTCATCAATTAACTCTTCTTGGTGAGGTTTGTTAATTCTTTGAAACTTTTTACCTGTTGCTATGTCCCATTCCGCCAGACGTTTTTGTGGTGAAGGATTATTATTGTATCCTTGATTAAATTTTTGATATTGCGGACGCCAATTTTGGTTCTGACGTTGATGCGACACTGAAGGGTCTACCTCCATAGGAGTAGGTTGATTATTTTTAGAATTCTCATTATTTTTGAAATGTCTTTGCTAAAAATATGGGTTCCTCTGTGGGTTCCTAACCTTTTGATCATTGTTGTTAAAATTCATCTTTTTCATCTTATTTTGGTCCTCACCGTTTGAGGCAAAATTCCCCGGGAGGGCGTATCGTTCTCGGTTTGACTCAATTTCTTGAGCCAAAGCACTGCGTAAGGCCTGAGGGGGTGATGCAAATAATATATCACACAAAAGACTTCTCAGCCCAGAAATACAGAATCGTAGAGCATCTGCTTTATATTTTTCGCAAATAGTTTTTGCCATTGGATTGGCATGCATCATTATAGTTTAATTTGAAAACAAAGTTGATTTATTTTCGACTTCATCGAACTATCGAGAACACTAGAGCTACCCTGACCCAACGTGGAGAGCTCATTCCCACAACAGCCTGTTCTATCGTACCGGAATGACTCGGATTTTTATATCGAACCAAGGGCTGTTATTTCGACACTACCCTGTCTAACCTGTCACCTTTTCCCCTAACATTGTCATCCTCCGAGCAGCTTCTGGCAGCAGGGCTGCTCCAAACTCTCCTGGTCCGGGCTGGGGTCGAATCCAACCCGGGTCCAAGAGACGGATCTGCTGCGTCTGCTGGGAGAAGATTTACGTTAAGCGTTCACACTCCATCCAATGTAATTCTTGTAAAAGATGGTTGCACAAAACTAGGGGCTCCGGGCTAAATCGCTCCACACACAGGCCCCCTAGTTTTTACAAAACTTTTTTGGCCCCTAGCTGTTCACACCCTAGGACGTCCCGTGGCCAACGACGTTCCAGTATCGCACCGTCACAAGCTTCAGAAACAGTCTCCACGACTAACAGCACTAATAATGCCCAGAAAGTAGAGTCTTACTCCCGCTGCCGCTCATGCCCACAGGCGCCAACACCTCACACAGCCGCTCACAGCTACTTTCTACGTACCACCTCTGTTTCAGATGTGAGCAATACCGAGCGACAGCCGTCCCCCTCCCACTTTCAACTTCCCCTTCTTCTTCCAGCACTAGCACAAATGTAAGCCAAAGCCACCAGCTCCTGGTCCCTTACACCATGTGCTCTGTTTGTTGGTTGAGATTATATACACCTGCGACATCAGTCAAATGCAACTCCTGCCTTGGCCTATGTCACCTGCTCATATGCTCTCAACTTGGTAACAGGAACTTATGGACTGATACGTACGTTGCGCCATGTTGTCGAGCTACGCAACCTACAACGTCCACCGATTCGCCACCTTCCGGTGCTTCGGATCCCTCGTCTTCTAGAGTGCGACGCAGTGCGCGACCCAGCCTGCTTCCACCAAGGCATACGCACCAGTCCTTGACTCCCAGCGTGAATATTTCACTTTCGCACTTTCTTGTCCTACAGCTAAACTGCAACGGTCTAACCGGCAAAGTAAGTGAAATAATGAGTTTCATGAAGCGGCAGAACATCAAGATCGCTGCCATTCAGGAAACAAAGTTAAATGCCCGATCAGATCTTCGGACTTGTGACGGCTACAACATCCACCGGCGTGACCGAGGGGGCAGACCCGCCTTAATTACTCAACAATCTGTGCAATATCGTCTATTTGAGCCTGACGTCGACCCGAGGGACAACCACCTGGACAGGCGACGTCGACCTAGAAATCCTTAACATATATATATCTCCTGCCACCTGCTGTCCGAGAGATTACCACCCTGACATCAGTGCGGTAGCGATAATCGTGTAATCCTCGGAGACTTCAACGCACACCACGATCTGTGGCACTTAAGCCTTCAGGTTGATGGTAGGGGACAGGAATTGGCTGAACAAATAGACGATTCGACGTTTTGCACTGTGAACGGGGATGCCCCCACGAGAGTTGCGGTAAACAGTTCCAGTTCGCCAGACTTCATCACCATCACCTTTGGTGATAAGGTACAGTCGAAACCAAAGAGATGCGCGAGCGCTTTCTGCCGGAAATTTGTACTGCATCCCCCGGTTGACAAGGAAATCAGCCGTGCCATCAGGGAAGCGCACAAACGCAAAAACAGCCAAGCGCCCATTGCCATCACCACCACGGAGGTTCGGGAGGCCGCACGGGGGTCCAAAAACTCCAAATCTATTGGCCCAGACGGTATATCCATGCTGATGCTAAAACATCTCGGTGAAGAGGGAGTAAGGTACCTAACAACCGTCTTCAATCTGTCCATGACCACCTCATTCCAGAAAGATGGAAACAGGCAAAAGTGGTGCCAACGAGGGGGAGTCTTATCGACCGATATCACTCCTCTCGCCATCAGTGAAGACCCTGGAGACGGTCTTGCTCACTTATTATACCGCTAACTTGCGACTAGCCAAACATCAGCATGGATTCCGCAAAATGCATAGCACTACCACCGCGCTAAACGCTATCACCACACAGATAGGTGTCGGTCTCAACCAATCTCGTCCAAATGACAGGACTGTGCTAGTTGCGCTGGATCTGTGGAAAGCCTTCGACACTGTCAATTATGCGCAACTCACTAACGACCTGGAGGCTTCAAAGCTTCCCCCCTGTCTAAAGCGTTGAACCGCCAACTATCTGAGTGGTCGGCAGTCATCGGTTGAATTTAGAGGCGAAATATCAAAACCACGTATAATTAAACAAGGGGTACCACAGGGTGGTGTCCTATCCCCGCTTTTGTTTAATTACTACATATCGAGGCTCCCTTCCCCACCAGAAGGCATCTCGATCGTCTCCTACGCCGATGACTGCACGATCCTGGCGACTGGACCCTCCGTTGATGAGCTCTGCTCGAGAATTAATTCTTACCTTCCATCGCTTTCCAGTTTTTTTGCTGCACGAGACCTAAGATTGTCACCGACCAAATCCTCGGCCACCTTATTTACGACGTGGACAGCCCAGGCGAACATTGAATTAGACATCTACGTCGACGGCATTGAGCTTCCGACTGTCACGCACCCCAAAATCTTAAGCGTTATGTTTGGTAACATGTTCAAATACGGTGCTCATGTAGCCGCGATTGCCACCAAAGTACAAAGCCGTAACAAAATCCTCAAGTCACTAGCTGGCAGTACTTGGGGGAAAGACAAAGAAACGTTACTGGCAACGTACGCGACGCCTATATGGTCGCCGGGGTTAGCAGACACACACTGGAGGAGGTTGCAGGTTTGCCAAAACACCGCACTCAGAACTGCCATGGGGTGCCTCCTTATGTCTCCTGAGCACCATCTTCATAGTGAGGCAAAAATGTTCGATGTCAAAGAGCATTGTGAGATGTTGACCAGGCAATTTCTGTTCAACTGCCATAAGCCGCAGCACCCGAACGGGAGCCTGCTCAACGAAAATCCGCCTCCCAGGATAATAAGGAGTCACCTCCGTAAGCACTATGACGAGATCCGGCATCACATTTTCTCGCCGTTTGATCCAAAGGTGCACCGACGGGCTCTCAACCTCATCCACACGGAGTCGGTAAACTCCTTTGTCAGGTCTCGTCCAGTGAACGCAGTCCTACAGGCACAAGCTCCACCTGTTGCCGACGAGGAACGCGAACTGCCCAGGGAGACAAGAATCACGCTGGCTCAATTTCGTTCTATATACTGTAACAGACTAAATTTTTACCTATCCAGACTGAACCCTGACATGCCAAATATCTGCCCGGCATGCGGCGTGTCTCCCGACGATACTTTTTTGAGGTAAAGTTGTGCTTAAAGAGCTTATTATGCAAGATCGTATTGATGTAGCTTGCATGGTTATATAAACATCGCGTTTTACATTTTACAAACAAATTTTTCAGAACTGTGTTAATAACCTGGGCTTGGCCGATGGCCGATTTCGCTCATTTCTACAACAAACATTTACCTTTATATTTTCAACATTTTCGCCAAATATCGTTTCGCTAAATAAATTTGTGCCGGAGTTATGGCAAAAAAAATTTTCTGGAATAATCCACTATAAAAATGGCGGGGCCCTGCGCATTTTCAAAAATTTATATTTTTCGACTTTGCTCCTCGGAAACTTTGTAAGTGAAATAGAAATGGTATAAAGCTATTTTACGCAAAGTCATTGCCTATTAAATATATCTATGATCCTTTTCAAAATCTTATAAAAGTGGTCGTGGACCTTAACCGATTTCGCCCATTTTTTTCCGAACAGTCCTTCTTTTAGTATAAATTTGTGCGCTGAATTTCGTTTCAATATCTTGAACGGTTTTTGATTTATGATTAATATTATTTCTAAATTTGACTTAATCAAATTTCTTGAAAAATTTATTTTATGCCTCAATCTCAATGTACTCACCAAATTTTATCCTTATAAGTGTATTGTGTACTGAGTAATCACTTTTTTATGTGTTTTCGAAAATATTCTATTTATAAAAAGTGGGCGTGGCTATCATCCGATTTCGCCCATTTTAAATAGCGCTCGGAGATGAGTGCCAAAGAACCTGCATACCAAACTTCATAAAGATATCTCAAAATTTACTCAAGTTACTTAATGGTTCAAGTTAATGACATTTTATATATAGATGTGTTCTATGTATCAAACCGTCAAAACAACGTCTACCGGGTTTGCTAGTATATTATAAAATGGCGAAAGCAAAGAACGAATTTCAGCATTCTTTTGTAAAAGTGAGACTAGTTTGCGTTTAGTGAACTTTTCTCTTCTTGTTCTCATACTTACATACATTTAATGTTTATGAAAGGTATGACAATCAAAAAAGATATATAACTTCGCTATTGCAGTGGGCTATTAACTACGTGCCCGCATATTTTGCTTGTGTGTGTCCCGATTTGGCTAATTTTTGGCAGGAGTATAATACATACTACTGAGAAGCAGCTGACCAATTTTCATTGAAATATCAAGATCGAATTATAAGCGATTACCTTTGAAAATAGCAGAAATTTTATGTTAAAAAGTAGGCGTCGCCACGCCTACTTCTTCAAAATTTACAAAATTTGTTTGTCTGCCAAGTTTTCCTTGAAGAACTTATTATGTGCAAAATCTGATTGATATAACATGCTTAATTGTAGAAATATCGCTTTTTAAATTTTACAAAAAATTTTTTCAGAACTATGTTAAAAACTGGGCGATGACATGAACCGATTTCACCCATTTTTACAGCAAACAGGAACCTTTATATATAGAACATTATTACCAAAATTTACTCAAGTTATCGTGTTCACAGACGGACGGACGGACGGCCGGACGGACGGACATGGCTTAATCAATTGCTCTTTTCGTCCTGAACATTTTGATATATTTAAGTCCATATCTATCTCGACCCGTTTATGCCGTTAGGTACTGCCGTTAGGCGACTAAAGTTAATATACCTTGTGTGCGTAGCACTTCTAGGTATAAACAAGTAAGGAAGTTTAACCGAACATTATATACCTAGTAGTGATCTATTATGTCATCCCAATTTACGCAGGTCTATTTTAATACTTTCAGTTCGTATTTGCGTTCAAATAGACAGACGGACAGACAGAAAGACGTTCCGAAAGACGGACATGGCTACATCGACCCAGCTCATCCTCCTGATCATTTCAGTATACGTACAAACATTTCATGTTCATGAAAGGTATGAAAATCAAAAAAGATATACAACTTCGCTTTTGCAGTGGGGTATTAACTACTTGCCCGCATATTTTACTTTTCATCCTAGGTATAAATATCAAAAAGTAATGGTTCCAAGGGACCCGAAACTTCCAATTTTTCAAAAAGACATATCCTATACTATTAGCTATCTGCCAATTCCATTTAAATCCGTCAAGCCTTTCTCGCGTGATTGATGGACAAAAGCAAACCTCTGGACATCTTCACATCCAAACGTTCACATTTATAATATTAATGGGATTATAGAAGCATTAACCAACGGCTCGCTATAAGTTATTTTTTAAAATTCTCATCAACGGGTAAAGGTAGATGGACCAAATAAAAAACTGTTGAAAGTTTCAAAACAAAGTATTGAAAAACGGCCTTCAAAAATATCATTTTGGGTATTTCTTCGTAACCTAATGAGGTATTTTAAGAATTTATCAACAGCGATATAAGTTGGAACGAGAAAATAAAAAGATTTTCCTTTGAATTAGTAAGCTAGGTAACTGTGTTCTTCAATTGGTAAGAATTGTAAACAAATTATTCAAAAACGTGTTAGAAAAATATTCTGTTGCGTTCTTTCTTCGGGTTGCTTTAAAATTTCAAATAAATTAAAGTTTGTTTTATGATTTGATTTTGCTGATGTTTCAAATAGTAAAAATCAAGTGAGATTTTTGGGTTTGAATATTGCTTTCGTTTTAAGTATTGAAAAGATTATTTTGTTACCCAATAATACTACTATGGCAGTTTCGAGCATAAAAGTTCCACCGAGGCACGTCCGTTGCTTATCATATTTTTTGCCATATTTCTAAGTTCAGAAATTTAATATCGATAACTGGTTTGATTTTTTAGAAAAATAAGCATTTAGCTTTTTCATAACTAAAAAACGACAAAAAAAATTAATATGAATTTTTTCAAAAGCGTCTTTCAATACTTCTTCTTCTTTAAATGGTCATCTAACCGCCTGGGCGATTTTGACCGTCCAACATAGCTCGCCAGTCGTTTCTTCGTTGCGCCAACTGGCGCCAATTGGAAACACCGCGGGATCGCAAATCGGTCTCCACTTGGTCCTTCCATCGGAGTGGTGGTCTCCCTCTTCCTCTGCTTCCACCGGCGGGTGCCGATAAGAATACCTTCTGGGCTGGAGCATCTTCGCTCATTCGCACTACGTGGCCTAGCCAGCGAAGCCGCTGTGTTTTAATTCGCTGAACTATGTCGGCGTCTGCGTAAAGTTCATACAGCTCATCATTAAATCTTCTTCGGTACTCGCCGTCGCCAACGCGTAGAGGTCCACAAATCTTTCGAAGAACCTTTCTCTCGAATACTCCCAGAGCCGCCTCATCAGATGTTGTTAGTGTCCACGCTTCTGCACCATATAGCAGGACGGGTGCGATGAGTGACTTGTAGAGTGTTATTTTCGTTCGTCGAGAGAGGACTTTACTTTTCAATTGCCTACTCAGTCCGAAGTAGCATTTGTTTGCAAGAGTGATTCTTCGTCGGATTTCCAGGCTAACATTATTGTTGGTATTAATGCTGGTTCCCAGGTAAACGAAGTCCTTTACTATTTCGAAATTATTGCTGCCAACAGTGGCTTGGTTGCCAAGGCGCGAATGCGCTGACTCTTTGCATGATGACAGAAGGTACTTCGTTTTGCCCTCGTTCACCACCAATCCCATTTTCTCCGCTTCTTTTTCTAATTTGGAGTAAGCAGAAGTTACGGCGCGGTTGTTAAGGCCAATGATATCAATATCGTCAGCATATGCCAACAGTTGGACGCTTTTATAAAATATTGTTCCAGCGCGGTTAAGTTCTGCAGCTTGTATTATTTTCTCCAGCATTAAATTAAAGAAATCGCACGATAGGGGGTCACCCTGTCTGAAACCTCGTTTAGTTTCGAACGGCTCGGAGAGGTACTTCCCAATTCTGACCGAGCTGGCGGTGTTGCTCAAGGTCATTTTGCATAGCCGTATAAGTTTTGCGGGGAAACCAAATTCAGACATAGCGGCATATAGGCAGCTCCTTTTCGTGCTATCGAAAGCGGCTTTAAAATCAACAAAGAGATGATGCGTGTCGATTCTTTTTTCACGGGTTTTTTCCAAGATTTGGCGTATTGTAAAAATCTGGTCGATGGTAGATTTACCAGGTCTGAAGCCACACTGATAAGGTCCAATCAGTCTGTTCACATCAGGTTTCAGTCTTTCGCACAATACGCTTGATAGGACCTTATATGCGATATTCAAAATTTTCAATACTTAGTTCTGAAAATTTTACAAATAACCGATATCGATAAATAAATTTAAATATGGCAAAGTCCAAATGAAACCAGTGACCTTCCCCTTTCGTTTGATACCCATGTTGTATACAAATTTCAAGGTTTAAGGGGAACCATATTTTGACCGATAACTCAGTAATCAATAAATGTACCGAAATAAAGTAAAGTCCAAATGAAACCTGTGTCCTTCCGTTTTCGCTTTATACCTATATTGTATACAAATTACAAGGTTTTAGGGGAACCACATTTTGACCGGAAACTCAGTTATCGATAAATACATCGAAATATAGCAAATTCCAAATGAAACGTATGGTCTTCCCCTTTCGTTTGATACCGATATTGCACGCCAATTTCAAGGTCTTATAGGAACCACATTTTGACCGAAAACTTATTTATCGATAAATATATCTAAATATATCAAAGTCCAAATGAAACCTATAGTATTCCCCTTCGTCGGATACCTATATTGTATACAAATTTCAAGGTTTTAGGGGAACCACATTTTGACCGGTAACTCAGTTATCGATAAATACATCGAAATATAGCAAAGTCCAAAAGCAGCCCATGGTCTTCCCCTTTAGTTTGATAATAATATTGCATGCAATTTTCAACATCGATAAATATATCAAAATATGGAACAGTTCAAATAAAAGTTGTGGCCTTCCCCTTTCGTTTGATACCCATATATTGTGCACAAATTTCTATACCTATATACCAAATATAATTAGTATAGGTCAAGTATACTCAGAGTTATATGGAATAAAAAAAAATCAAAAAGTAACGGTTCCTATACCTCCTTCCAGACTATTAAATAGCTATCTGCCTACCAAATTTCATTCAAATCCGTCACGGCGTTCTCGCGTGACTGATGGACAAAAGCAAACCTCTGGACATACGAGTATTCACATCTTCACACACAAAGGTTCACATTTATAATATTAATAGGATTATAGAAGCATTAACTAACGGCCCCCTATAAGGTATGTTTTAAAAGATCAATTGAAAGATCAATTATTTTTCAATTTAACAAAATGCGAATATTGCTAAAAGTTTCAAAACAAAGTATTGAAAAACGGTCT
The DNA here is from genome assembly GCA_949987695.1 of Merzomyia westermanni. Classification (NCBI taxonomy): domain Eukaryota; kingdom Metazoa; phylum Arthropoda; class Insecta; order Diptera; family Tephritidae; genus Merzomyia; species Merzomyia westermanni. The sequence goes on along the minus strand of OX465292.1, from coordinate 133,690,007 downwards.
TCAAATATATTATTTTGGGTGTTACTTCATAACATAATGAGGTATTTAAGAATTTATCATCAGCGATATAAAGTGGAAAGAAAAAATAAGAAGCCTTTCGTTGAATTATTAAGCTTTCTTCGGGTTGCTTTAAGTTAAATTAAATTAAAAAGTTTGTTTTATTATTTGATTTTGCTGATGTTTTTTATAGTAAATTGAAAGTGAGTGTTTTGTAAAAAGCCTATATAAGTGCCACCCTAATATGCAGACATACTTACAAATATGTTTACAAGTCAAGTTCTGGTATTTGTTCAAGATTGTTCTCTCAAACTAAAAATCAATTTGGAATACTGTTACCTAAGCTCCTTGTATTCCTGTTAGCATATGCATATACACTTTAATCATACAGTACCTGGGCGACCGAGCTTTGCTCGGCATTTTCATAGGTTGCCATACAATTTAGTTTATTTAGATAATCACCAATAAAGATATTCTGGTTGTTTGTATGAATAGTTTTACTTACCAGCAGTGAAGTGTTCTAAAGACATATCTTGATAATAAAAATATGTTTAAAATTTTTTATTAGTAACAAAGTTTGAATACACATAATTACTCCTTGGTGGCTGCTCAAATAAATTTTCGACAAGTCTTTACAAGATTCCTTGCTGAATTGTATGGTTAGCAGCTGTCGATTGTTATCAAATAATCGAGAAAGATTAGGGTCACATGGGTATATTTGTGGGTGAGAGCTTCATATATCGGTCAACATTCTGTGATTTCTTCTTTATTTTTGATGATAGAACTATGCAAAACTTTTTATATTCCATACATATGAAATCTATTGTAACACTTCCTTCCATACCATGTTCCGAGTACGTTTCCTTTTTCCGGAAACATTACTTTAAAGGTATTTGGTCACTTAACTCTTGAAACGCCACATATGACATACCATGCATGAACATCGATGAATTTAGCTTCACTCCGACAAACTTTAAAGTTTATCCCTGATCTTTATGCGTAGTCATGGCAAATGTTGGCCTTACTGGAAGTTGCACCTTAGCGACTCCTTGGATGAGTGCGATTCTCGGTATATGAACTTCTTTGCCCGATTTTTCTTGTCGAACAAAAGTGGCAACCCTACTTAGAAATGTTTTTTTTCCAATACGCAGGAAAATACGTTTTGTTTGATACCCATATTGGGATATTTCATTTCTTTTAAAAAAATCTGATAGGTAGCGACTCTGTAAAAACTCCTATAAAGCAACACCTAGATAGGAATTCTTAGAATGTGGGACCCTGTGTACATACCAAACTTCATCCAAATCGGTTAAGCAATTTTCGAGATATATATATATAGAAATAGCTCGTTAAAAGTTCAAAGACGTATTAAGCTCAAATGGCAGCAATAAGTGGCAATCCTACTTAGAAATGTATTTCTTTTTTTCAAAACGCAGGAAAAAACCTTTCTTTTGATACCCATATTGGCATATTTTATTTCATATAAAAAAAATTCAGATAGGTGGCAACCCCCAAAAAAAATAACCTATATGGCAACACCCACGTAAAAATTCTTAGAATGTGGTACACTATCTACATACAAAATTTCATCGAAATAGGTTGAGCGGTTTTCGAGATAGTTGTTAAGTAGTTACCCTAAACAAAAAATGTATATACCTTAATAAGTAGCAATCTCACTTAGAATAATTTTTATGAAATACGAATGAAAATATCTTTCGTATGATATCCATATTGGCATATTTTATTCAATATAAAAAAAAATTGAGATAGGTGGCAACCCCAAAAAAATAACCTATGTGGTAACTAACACCTAGGTAAAAATGCTTAAAATGTGGTACACTATCTACATACCAAATTTCGTCCAAATCGGTTGAGCCCTTTTCGAGATAGTCTGGATATACAAATATAGAAATATACGGGAATAGATAAGTACACCCGTTAGGTACTCAGTGTAACATACAAACTCTGTTCACTCGCTTTTTAGTTGAATAAAGAAATTCATACAGTCAAAACAAAATAGTCTCCTGACTACAATCATTTTGGTGACGCCGACGTAATTAAATTCGGTGGCACGTTGAACAAATACAAACCACTGTGTAACGCAACTTGCGCATTTTCATTAAGTTGTGGACAAAAAACCGGCCTGATATATCGGATTATTTCTTGTTCCCTCAAGTACAGTTTTTTTGCTAACCAATACTCGAAATGGATGCCCAACAAGACTCAACATTGGGTGATACACCACAAGCACATAATTCCTTTCTAAAGAGAAAATGTAACGCTATCTTTCGACAAATCATGACTACACTAGAATCGCTTCAGCCTATGGATCATGCAGAGCTTTTGACACGGATCGAGCTCGTGAACTATATACTGGACAATTTTAAGGCCACCCTGACTAGCGTGGAAGAAGAAAATCCTAATGAACTGGATAGTACCAGTCGTATAGACTTTTTTGCCATCTACGTCACCTTAAAGCAGCAATCACTTGTTAACTCAAATCACATTCGTAAACGGCAATGCTTTCTCCACATGATTCCCAGTCAGTAGTCTTGCTAAAACAACACAAGTCGCGATTGCCTGGCCTTCAGCTGTCGACATTCGCCGGTGCCTTTGCGGAGTGGCCAAATTTTATTTCGATGTTTGAAACATCGTTGTCGATAATGAACCAGAGCTTACGAAAATAGAAAAGTTCCAGCACCTGCGGACCTGTTTAAAGGGCAGCGCCTTAAATGTCATTCGATTCCTGGAAATACGGGAAAGCAATTACGACAAGGCTATGCGTTCACTTAAATCTCGGTTTGATAACAAACGCCTTATTTTTCAGGATCACATTCGCGAGTTGTTTGAACTTAAAAGTGCAGAAGCCAACACCATTCGCGTACTTGTTGACAAATCCACGTCTCACATTCGAGCACTTCAGACCCTTGGGAGTGAGATGCAAATAGACGACTGTTTACTAATCTTGGTCATTGCTCAAAAGCTGGATACATTGACGCAAACAAAATGGGAAGAATCAGTCGCAAGCAGTAACATACATGGGAGAGTATGGAAACCTTCCTCGAGAAAAGGTGTCAAACGTTTGAGAGCATTAATTTCGCTACGGTACGAAAACACCTAGCGCTCAGATGAGCAAAAGACAGTATCAGAAAAAATATTTTGTAGTTTCGAAAACCATACATTAGGTATGTACATTTTGCAAAAAGAAAGACCATTCAATTTATATGTGGCCGTCATTCATTAAACTCACTCCGGCGATGCGTTGGAAAGAAACCAAAATGGCAAGCCTCTGTTTGAATTTCTTAAAGCCCGGGCATCTGGCCCAACAATGTAAATCTTGTAATTGTGGACGATTTGAAAATGTCGAAAACTTCGTACCCTGTTTCAGGTATTGGTGAGTCAGATCTTAAAATCAGTCACTGTACTAGCATAACCTTCAAATCCGTGCATAATGACTACTGCTGTTACTCCTGCCATTACTGGCAGTCACCCAAATTACTCATTTGTTACATCAGACTGGAACCTCCCTGCAAATATAAAACTTTCTGATTCTCTGTTTTTTAAATCTCAGCGTGTCGATATGTTGTTTGGGGCTGGGATATTCTTTGACCAATTGTGTGTTGGTCAAATTAGGTTAAAAAATATGCCATACGTGTTGCAAAAAACTCGTTTGAGTTGGGTTGTGTCAGGCGGAGCGACCGTCCAGAAGACGTAGGAAACCCAAAACAATGTGGTCTGATAACGCCACCAACTTTGTTGGAGCGAATAACGAGTTGGCAGAACTGAAGCGGTTATTTCTCAACAATAACCACCACCGAATGGTAATAAACAAAGTAAAGGACGAAAATCAGCCACCTCTCCGATGGCCACTCGCCCGGGTCAGGGAAATTATTCCTGGATCAGACGGCGTTGCTCGGGTGGCAGTATTGAAAACATGCACTGGCGTTGCAAAAAGGACCGTCAGAAAGTTATGCCTGATGGAAAATTCAGCTGAAAGCACTGGTTTTCAACGGGGTGAGGATGTTTTGTAAAGATCCTATATAAGTGTCATCCTAATATGCAGACATACTAACAAATATATTTCACAGTCAAGTTCTGGTATTTGTTCAAGATTTGTTCTCTCAAACTAAAAATCAATTTGAAATACCGTTAGTTACCTAAGCTCATTGTATTCCTGTTAGCATATCCATATAGACTTTAATCATACATAAGTACACCCATTAGGTACTCAGTGTAGCAAACAAACTCTCTTCGCCCGTTTTTTAGTTGGATAGAGAAATTCAGAGTCAAAGTCAAGACAAAATAGTCTCCTGACAACAAACAATAAGATTTTTGGGTTTAAATATTGCTTTCGTTGTAAGTATTGAAAAGATTGTTTTGTTACCCAATAATACTACTATGGCAGTTTCGCTCATAAAAGTTTCACGAAGTTCCTAGGGGACCCGGAACCTTCAATTTTTCAAAAAGACATACCCCTATATTCATGAAAAATAAAATTGGTTTATAAAGCTTTTTAAAACGACATTTCCAAACAAATTTTGAATTATGAGAGTTTTTTATTTTTTATTATACCTCCTTCTAGACTATTAGCTATCTGCCTAGCAAATTTCATTTAAATCCGTCAAGCCGTTCTCGCGTGATTGATGGAGAAAAGCAAACTTCTCGACATCTTCACAACCAAACATTCACATTTATAATATTAATAGGATTAGTATACCCGGTGATTTGAAAAAAGTTTTTCAAAACGGGGTCGCCCCTCGGCAGTGGTTTGGCAAACTCTCCGAGTGTATTTCTGCCATGGCAGGCTTCTCAGCAAAAATTCGTCTCCTTCGAAGATGCCGTTCGGAGTCGGCAAAAAACTGTAGGTCCCACCAATTTGTAGGGAAAATTCAAATCGGCACACCACAAATTGGAAGAGAAGCTTGGCGCAAAAATCTCTTAGGAGGTTTATGATGATATACCTGTTGTGTATCGCGCCATAGAGGTAGAGATAGATAGAATATTACTTTATACCACGCGATGGAAAGAAGAGCCCTTCTGGCAAGCTTTACATAAATTAATGCCCGATTTGGTTCAGCTTTGATAATTTCCTATATTTTACATTTTGATGATTTTCAAATTAACAATGCTCTCGGTACGCATACTTTCTCAATTTGTGGGTGCTGCTTTAGTTTCCCTACTATGCCGCAATATTTGTTGTCCAAGCTTGAATTAATTTTTCATGGGGCATTCATATCAAGCTGTAATTTGAAAGTTTGTGGATATGAAAAATCATTTCATAATCTCTTAGAAAACATAAAGGTTCTTGAAGAAGGTTTAGATTTTGTTCTCAACAATGAGCAGCGTAAAGTACACTTTATCCTCGGTTTAGTAGTAGGAGACAATTTAGCTATCAATGCTGCGTTTGGCTATATCCAGTCTTTTAATTCAAAACGATATTATCGCTTTTGCAAACGAACGAAAGATGAAAGTAAAACTGATATAAGGCAGTATGAACAATTTTTGCGAAATAGAAATAACTATAACGAAGATCTCTTAGAAGACAATTGCCAAGAAACGGGCATCAAGTCTGCTTGTGTTTTTAATAGACTAAACAATTTTCATGTCACAGAAAATATTACTTCTTATGTAATGCCCGATCTTTTCGAAGGAATTTGTTCTTATGACATCTGCAATATATTGTTGGGCCTTATAAATGATAAAATTATATATATAGACCAAATAAATAGTAGGAATCAACTTTTTCCTTTCGGTAAAACGGAAATAGGTAACAGTTCAATGCCGTTGCAAATTGAAAGGTTGAAATCATTTAATCTAAAAATGACTGCAAGTGAAATAAAAAGTTTCGTTCACTTGTTACCCCTTATGATAGATTTAATTCCAGTGGATAATTTTCACTGGGAATTATTTATTCTTTTATTGAAAATTATTGATTACATTTTGAGACCATCATACTTGGAGGGAGACTTGGTTGTTTTGCAAGATTTAATTTAAGCACACCATTCCACTTATATTAAACTTTACCGTGCACTAAATCCTAAACACCATTTCCTTGTGCATTATTGTTCGGCAGTAAGAAAATGTGGGCCATCAAAATATGTTTGCTCTATGCGGTTTGAAGGAAAACATAAAGAAGCTAAGGCATACCTAAACAACACAGCTTCAAGAATAAACCCACCCTATTCTTTAGCAATAAAATCGGGAATTAAATTTTCGAAATTCTTGCTAGATTATGAAAATGGAATCGAACCTATCATAAGCTTTCAATCAGAATAATTTATTGATATTACCAAACAACACTATTTCTCTAAAATAACTCAAACATACGATATCGACCTGAAAAGAATACAATATTGTTATGAACTTTTTTATAGTGGAACGAAATACAAAAAAAATTATTATTTGTCCCCGAACTTAGTACATAGCAGCGCATTTAAGTTATATAAAATAAAAATGTTTTTGTATCAAAATAGCATAGCTTATATTTTATGTCAAGAAGTTTTCATGAAAAAAATTTTGTTCACATTTCCAATCGTACGAAATTCGATCTTTAAACGAAAGTTTAGAAATAAAAACATTTTCAGAATTAAATACTTCGCCTCTACAAGGTGGCGCAAAAGTAAGCTTCCGATGTTCAGCATATCGGTCATGGCACGTGGAGTGTGTGCTGTTGCACCGTCTTGATGGAACCACATCTTTTCCAATCCCAATTCATTAAGTTGCGGCAAAAAGAACTCGTTGATCATTGCTCTGTAGCGCTCACCATTCACAGTAACCGTTTGGCCCCGACCGATTATTGGTCAAATAAATAGTCAGCAATATTCCGCGTTCTGGAGCAGTGTAGCGTAACATTGTTTATTAACGTGTATTTCGCATGTGTTTACTACACAAATGTCAAAACAGAACTGACTTTAGGGGCCAATCGCAAAATTTATAGCATTTTCTGATAGGAGGATTACTTTTGCGCCACCTTGTACATCTATATCCGCTTTGCAATGGTAAAACATATGTCAGACAAAAATATCTAGCATAGTTGTTACATTGTACTTTCATGAAATCTTTTGAATTAAATTTGTTCTCTTTTATCAATTAAATTGTGTTTATATTTCCTTAAAGGGGTTACTAAAGGATGGGGAGGGGTCTACAATTTCGTAATTTGATATTAATAGCGTACGTTTTTAATTTAATAACGTACGTTTTTATTTTAATAACGTTTTCATTTAACATTAATAATTGGCATTCTGAATTAATTATTGCTTCTGTTTTGCATCAACAATGCTCACTATCAATTTCATAATTCTTTTATATTGATTCAATAAGACGACAACTCAATTCGATAAGAATCAAATATTAAATCAATGCCGAAAAATATTAAATAGGTTGGATATTGCGAAACATTAAAATAAAGTTGTGCTATATTGAAATAAGAATTTTCGACATTACTAGACTTTCGTCAATGTTCCTTATTGAATCAATATCTTTTTTTTTCTCTGGGTGCACAAAAAAATACCACATATGCAAAAGATTACTCTTAAGATATTCTGTTGAGAAAAAAAGCCCCGGCATTTGAATGCCAGTTATCATAGCTTGAGTTAAAACAGCATTCTGCTGGAATTATTAAGTCTAAAAAAATGGGCAAACACAAATTTTCTATTTTCAGTAATTTTTGAAAAATTTTATAAAAATTATTTTGAGTAGACACAAACTTTTTTTAGGTAAAAAAATATTTTCTGACCATTACTCTATAAATAACCTGAGAAGCAAATTATATAATGCACACGAACCCAAATTATACCAATTTTGGGGTTTCAGATCCCTTTTTCTTGGGAAATTTTTCAGGACGGATTCGTATTCAGCAGGAAAAATCTTCAAGAAAACATGTGGCTTTATTGTATTTGCATTAAAAGTACAGGGAAGTGCAACTGTGTCGAAAATATGAATAAATTATTTAATTTAGTAGTATGTTTGCAATTTTGTTTAAAAAGTGTAGTTTTTCTCGTTATATGATAGGTACTAGTACTCCTACACCAACAAATGCACAAAAGCTATCGTAGAGCTGCAGAAGGGTTAAAGTGAGATATTTCGCAAAAACTAACGGACACGATTTCACTGAAAACGTAGTTAGATACTCTGGATGTTTTCGAACAAGATGTCATTTACACTTTCCGTTCCCTTTTTTTTTAAACTTAATTATTCTAGTCGAATGCTGTGTCTAACTCAAAGATTTTTACAGAATTATGAATTATACATTAAATTTTGTTTAAAAATGAGAGAGCAGAAAGTGTTCAAGGTATGATAACTGGCATCCAAATGCCGGGAATGCGCACAAAAGCCAAGGACGTATTTTTAGCCACCTCTCGCTGTGAATACGATGTTTATGTCATCGTTGAAACATGGTTAAATAGTAACTTCGCTGACTCAGAATTTTTTGACCTTAACATCTTTAATATATATCGGAAGGACCGAGATGCAATTAAGACAAAGTGGTTGAGAGGCGGAGGCGTTTTAATAGCGGTCAATCGAATTTTTCGCTCTTCTCGCCTTGATACTGTTACTCACAGTATTTTATTGCGTAAGCTTGAGTTAATTGGTTTCCATTCTACTTTTCTGTGCTGGATTGGATCATATCTCTCCAATAGAATTTCGTTTGTTGAAATTGAGAATGTCAAATCATATTCATTCGTAGCCACGTCCGGAGTACCTCAGGGAAGTATACTTGGACCTATTTTATTTCTTCTCTTTATCAATGATATAGGATCCAGCTTTAAAAACGCACAGTACTTGCTCTACGCAGATGACCTAAAAGTTTTTAGATCGATTGGGAGCATGCCAGATATATCTCTCTTACAAATTGATTTAAATAGTTTAACTAATTGGACTGTTATAAATAACTTACGCCTTAATATCAAAAAATGCTTACATATGACGCTTTCGAAAAACGTCAACACGTTTAATTCCCCGTATACCCTTTTTGACAATAACCTTTCAACTGTCAGTGAATTTGTTGATCTTGGCGTAATGTTTGGCTCTAGTTTTTCTTTTACAAATCACATCAGCTTCATTATTCCAGAGGCCTATTCCAATCTCGCTTTTTTGCGGCGATATGGCAGAGACTTCAAAGATCCATACACGAGGAAAATCTTATTTAATTCTTTAGTACGTTCAAATTGGAATATGCATCTATAGTTTGGAATCCGATTTACTCTGTCCACTCTCAAAGACTGGAAAGAGTACAAAAGAGTTTCAGCAGAGTACAAAAGAGTTTCAGAGCAAATCGATCTCCAACCGCTTCACTTCGCGGTGTGCCCTCATAAGCTTTAAGTCGCTTTCGTCTAGACGTTCCATCCAATCTTTGATGTTTGCATATGATTTAATACGTGGCTTGGTTGACTGCCCGGAACTGCTGGCACAAGTAGGCTTCTATGTACCAAGTAGAACTCTCCGTGCGCACTATAGGTTTTTCGTGCTTTAGTTTTGTCGTACACTGTATGTACAAAAATGCGAGTTCGTTACCTCCACTAGTAAGTGTGGTTACAAGTTATAGGCCAAAATTCGTTAATCGGAACAATCGATTGTATGGTAGCTATGCGTTGTATTGGTCCGATCTTGTTGGTTAATACAAATGATTAATCTTATAAATAACAAGTAAAGAAGTCTAACTTCGGGTGGAACCAAACATTATATACCTAGTGGTGATCCATTATGGCATACCAATTTCTATTTTAATACTTTTCAGTTCGTACTATAAAGCCACCTGATTGTTTTCAATAAAAACCCTTCTGTTATGAGTTTTGATGGGTAAATTAATTAAAAAAAAAAAATTTTATGAGCAAGTATATCATCATAAACCTCCTAAGAGACTTTTGCGCCGAGCTTCCCTTCCAATTTGTGGGGTGCCGTTTGGAATTTTTTTCTACGAATTGGCGTGACCAACGGGTTTTTGCCGACTTCGAAGGCATCTACAAAGAAGATGTATTTTTGCTGTGTAGCCTTCCATGGCAGAAAGAAACTCGGAGAGTTTGCCAAACCACTGCCCGTTTTAAAAAACTTTTTCAAACCACTTTTGATGTTACCTGTCCCAGGACTCTAACTTTGGGCCTTCGGTATGGTAGGCCGGCAACACTACCGCCACACCAACAACTGCTAACCACATTTTTTCGAAATACCAATGCATGCACATTTGCGTTCAAAGAGCCACAAAGACAGACAGACAGACAGACGGACGGGGAGACGGACATGGCTAAATCGACTCAGTTCATCGTCCTTATTATTTCAGTATACTTATTGATGGGCCCATTTCCTCTTCTTCTCATACTTACAAACATTTCATGTCCATTAAAGGTATAAAAATCAAAAAAGATATATAGCTTCCCTATTACAGGGGGGTATAAAAAACTTGCCCGGATATTTTACTTATTTGTTATCCGATTTGCTTAATTTTTGGAAGGAGTATACTACATACTATTGAGAAGCAGCTGACTAATTTGACTGAAATATCAGAATTGTTATGCTGAAAAGTAGGCGACGCCACGCCTACTTCCCCAAAACCCACAAGATTTTTTCTGGTCGAATTTTGCTTAAAAAGCTTATTGTGTGTACAAGATCTTATTGATATAGCTTGCATGGTTATAGAAATATCGCGTTTTACATTTTACAAACAAATTTTTTAGAACTATGTTAAAAAACTGGTCATGGCGGTGGATAAATAAATTTTTGCCGGAGTTATGGCATGAAAGGTTTTGTGGAATAATCCACTTTAATAGGGCAGGGCCCGGCCAATTTTTGAAAATTTATATATTTAGACTTCCTTCTTTCACGGACACTTTGAAAGTGAAATAGAAATGAAATAAGGTTTTTTACGCAAAGTTATTGCTTATTAAATATATCTATGACTCTTTTCAAAATTTTTCGTATAAAAGTGGGCGTGGACTTTAACCGATTTCGCTAATTTTTTTCGGAACATTCCTTTTATTAATATAAACATGTTTTGCTAAATTTTGTTTCAATATCTTGAACGGTTTTTGATTTATGATTTATATTATTTCTAAATTTTACATTATCAAAAGTGGGTAGTGCTACATCCACTTTTAAAAATTTGTTGAAAAATTTATTTTCTGCCTTAAAGATAATGTACACACTACATTTCGTCCTTATAAGTGTATTATGTATTGAACAATACTTTTTTTTGTATTTTCGAAAATATTCTCTATATCAAAAGTGGGCGTGGTTATAATCCGATTTCGCCCATTTTAAACAGCACTCGGAGCTGAGTGCCAAGGAACATGCATACCAAATTTCCTTAAGATATCTCAAAATTTACTCAAGTTATCGTGTTAACAGACGGACGGACGGAAGGATATTGCTTAATCAATTTCTTTTTTCCTCCTAAACATTTAAGTCAATATCTATCTCTATCCATTTATGCCGTTACATAACACCGTTAGGCTATTAAAGTTAATATACTTTGTGTGCGTAGCACTACTACGTATAATAAAAATTAATGTGTGTCTGTGTGTCCTTTATAGGCATCCAAAGTACTCCACCATTTTCGCAGTATATTCTTGGACTCACTGGTTACAGAATAGGCTATGTATAATTTTGATAAAGTGGGCAGTTTTGTTTGTGCTTCGTTAATGTCCAAAGTTTATAGTCGATCTATATGAAACTCTCAGGATAGGTTTTGAAGACATAGTGGTGGTTAAGACATAGGCTATATATAGTTTTGGAAAAGTGGACAGTGCAGCGCCCACATCCTACTTATATAAAATTTTAATTGGTCATAACTCTGAATGTATTTGGTCTCAATTAATGATTTTTGGATATATCTGTTATTTAGTCAAGATATACATACTTTTGGAAAGGTGGACGCCCACATATTTTTGTGTGTTTGTTTGTGCTTCATTAATGTCCAAAATTTGTTGTCGATCCCTGTGAAAATTCACAGGTCACATACAGTTTTTGGAAAAGTCCCCATGCTAATAAAAGTAGAAATTCGGCATGGCTAGAAATTTATTTGGTTCAAGTTAATAATATTTTACTGTCGTCTTCTTACTCTCATAGAGAAAACACGTAGACTACTAAGCGCGGAGTTGTCCACATCACTTAATGAATTTCTGCTAAGTGCAATGGCCCCAGGGCTACCTAACCTGGGTATTAATAGGTTTGCCCCGTTAGCAACCAACCCAAAAGTAAAAAAAAGAAAACTCACACAAAAAATAGATTTTCCTGAACTACCAGTAGTGCCAGAACCATCACCAAAACATATAGTTGTATCAGCAAATGTGCAGAATAAAACTTTATCTGATTACTCTTGCTTCATAGTTAACCGAGCTCTTAATACAATTAGCAAAGAGCTTATTAAAATTCAACAAATAAGAGATGGCAATTTGTTGTTACCGGGAGTGTGTGCAATTATATGTAAACTACACACTAACCTGAACACAGTGAAAGGTACAGTTTTTGCCCCATGCCTAAACAACATACCCGAACAAGAAATAATTAAAGAGCTTGAAACGCAAAATGTGACAGATGTGTATAAATTTAAAAAGATGGTTAATGGCCCACTAGTACCCACCGGTGCAGCGTTATTATCATTCGAATGTTACAAATTACCGAGCAAAATCAACGTTTGATGGTTCTCTTACAAGATAAGAGAATACTTCCCCAAACCCATGAGATGCAAGTCATGTCAGCTCTTGGGTCACACTACTAAGCATTGCCAAAACGAGCCCAGTTGCGTTAACTGCAAGTTACCTCCCATTCCCCTGAAAATTGCAAGCGCACATTATGCGCAAACTGCTCAGAAAAACACTCAGCATCTTCAAGGGATTGCCCTAAATATAAACAGTATAAAGAAATTTTAAAAATAAAAACACAACAAAGGTGCTCTTTGCGAGAAGCGCGCGGCAATATAAAAACCCTTCATTTCATTCAAACTCAACATTCACATTTGCTAATGCGTTATCAGCTCCCCAGCGTGAACGCATAAGCCCTGAAAACAATAACAATATACATAATATCCCCATCTAAACAAGCTGAGCCTACTCTTTCTACACAGAATACTAACATTACCACGCAAAGTAAAAAAGAAGAAACCACAGTTAATACAAAACAAACAACCGAAGAATCCAAAACACAAACTGAAAATTATACAGTCCCAAACTCAAATGAGAAATTAACAGAAGAATCAATCAACAAAAATATATCTATTACAACAGCAAATGATGATAGCACAACAAATTTCGACGTTAATATGGATATTGAGTCCACTGATTTTAACAATTCCTCTTCCGCAAACTAGTTGATAGCTAACTTGCTCTCGCAACTTACTTCTTCCAACCCCCCCTCCACCACTGTCCCCTATCGAGCGGAGAGTCTGATGTTTAATGTTAATGATTAACATACTACAATGGAATATTAATGGTCTACTAAATAATTACGTAGACCTTAATATTCTAATAAGCGATTCTAACGTTTCAGTTATCGCCTTACAAGAAACACACGTCCCGTGCAATAAAACTCTATACCCACCCAATAAATTTACTGCTTATTTTCACAATCATCCACAAAATACTGGTAGCAAACAGGGAAAAGCCTTCTTTATAAAAAAGTCCGTCAACCACAAACAAATTCCCATAACTTCAAATATATCTTGTACTGCAATAGAAATACACATTGGCCAAAAAATAACATTAATTACTTGCTACATTCCTCTTAATCAAAACTTTACATACCAAAATGTGGCAGATATTATAAATTCATTTTCCACCCCCGTCATTATTTTAGGAGATTTTACGCCTGGAGTTCATTGTGGGCATCCCCCTTCCCAAACATACCAGGTCAAACCATTGAAGATCTTGTTTTATCTCATAACCTGATAGTAATGAATAAAGTGCTGAACAAGCTGATTCACTTCGCTATGCACACACTGTGATTCGGTGTTATAGCTGATGTTTGTTTTGATTCGGTTTGCGGTTCGGTTTGATCAACACTCACTCAACAGCAATCGTCAACAAGCAATGAGCGACAATGCAGCAGCTCTTCTCATGAACAGTTTGCACTGTTCCAATTTGTATTGCCTTTCGAATCACGAGCTAGTTAACAGTTACAACACCATTAAATGCTGTAAATAACTCTATTCATTCGAGACATGCTACTGAATCGTTGCTTGCTTGCGTTCTGCAAACTCGATTTATTTATAACCGTATTTTGCGCTTTGTCGAAATTGAGTCATACATTTAACACTTTGTAAAAAATTAGGAAATACACGCACATATGTATATGTTTGTAGTTGAATATGATACTATTGCCTTTCGAATCAATTGTCAATCCACTCAGTTGCCTTTCGAGTTAAGTGCATATGTGCCACAAAAACAAACGCGCATTTCTCATCGCTGCAGTGCATTGAGATTCGCTTCGGTCGTTGCTTAAAAGCTGTTCGGCTCATATGGCGAGTTATTGTTGTGTAGACTAGCAAGCAACGATTTTTGCGAGTGGCTTAAAACGCCGAATGGATGATTCGTTGCAGGTCTGTAGTAATGAATGATGGCTCACCCACTCATTTTTCCACCCACAAAACCTTCACCCATCCCGATATCATTCTCTCATGAACAACAATCGCTCCAAAATTATCATCACGCACACTTAACGACCTCCACAATAGTGATCATTTCCCTATTTGAACATCCATTTCTGTTTCCAACTGGTATCAAATCAAACCCCGACCTAAATTCCTCACTGCCAAAGCTGATTGGAGCACATTCCGTAGCACTGCAGTTAAACTCTCTAATGAAAAGCCATCATCAAAAAAATATAAACGCCGAAGCCTCGAAAATAAAAGAAATAATTCGTTCAGCCGCTAATGTAGCAGTTCCACAGTCAAGCACGAAGAAGTTCTCTGCCAAAGTACCGTACTGGTCCAATTTACTCACTTCCTTAAGGAATACTAAACAAGTGCTTTGGACCAAATAGAAGCAAAATATGAGTGACACGAATTTGGTTCAGTATAAAAAAGCCAATCCCCTGTTCAGAAAGGAACTAAAAACAGCCAAACGGCGATTACTAGAAAAATCAACTAAAAAAATTAACCCCAGCTCTTGTCCTAAACAGGTTTGGTCCGATATAAAAATACTCACAGGCTCTTCTCCTCGGTCATCTATAACATTCGTCCATAGCGAACATGGACCGCTTTATGATCCAGGAGACATCGCGGAAGAATTTGCCAAATCATGGTCTAACTGCTCTAATGAATCCAGCTTTCCCACTGAATTCAAAACCCAAAAAAACCTTATCAGCTCAGATATGTATGCCAATGCATCCTCCTCATCCCAAGCCATACTCTCAGATTCCCCAATAACTCTTTTCGAATTTGACTCCACACTTGCCAAGTTGTCAGGTAAAACACCTGGCGCGGATGGAATAATAAGAAACCCTCCATCCATTGTTAAACTGAGATTGGTAAAGCTCTACAATGATATCTTCAACACCGGTATCTATCCCCAAGAATGGAAAACCGCTATCATAGTCCCAATACCAAAACCTAACAAACCTGCAACCCAGATGTCCAACTTCCGACCCATATCCCTGCTCCCATGTACGTCAAAAATCCTCGAAAAAATTATTTCTGCCCGAATCATATGCCAAAATAAACGAATTGATTAGTCCCAATCAATTTGGCTTTCAAAAAAACATAGGAGTTATCGAACCGATACTGTACTTTGAGCATTTCGAAACCACAGCTTTAGCATCCAGTCAACACGTTTCAGTACTTAACCTTGACTTCGAAAAGCCTTCGATAAAATTGGGTCTCATATAGTATTAAGGCAGCTTAAGCGATGAAAATTGGAGCAAAAATTTACAATTTTGTTATCAGTTACACTTTTTACAATAGCATTTAACGAAATCATCTCATTCATTTTCGCTCATAAAACAGTAGAGCATTTCCCTTACGCGGACGATATTTCAATATTTTCAAAAGCCAATTATCTAAACCAAGTTCAAAGTACCTTTTCAACCATTCTAAATGAAATTAGCAAGTAGTCAAATCCCTCACACTACCACACTAAAAATACTTGGCTTAATTTTTGACAAAAGACTTACATACAAAGAGCACTGTAAAGCTATTAGAATAAGTATTATAAACAGATTAAATATCATTAAGTTTCTTTCCTCAAAATACTGCCACACTCATCCCATGACATTTGTAAATATCACGAAAGCCTTAATATTATCAAAAATTGATTTAGGACTTTGTATTTACGGAAACTGCGCAAGGACTACTCTAAAACTCATAAAAGCACCGTACCACACAGCAGCTCGAACATTTCCAACATCACCTACAACGGCAACACTTGCAGAAGCTGGGTTACCGGAGATTGAACATAGAGTGCAGAAATGAAATTATTCTCTCAATTGTAAAACCTGAATTTACAAAACCAGAGATCAACATAAAGCCATCCGCTATTCCTTTCACGGGAACTTTGTTTAGTATCAACACCGACATTGGCGCCAATTCCAAACTTCCCTCCAAGTGTGAGCATCACGCCGCTCTTCATCGACAATTTGCCCAAGTACCCAAAAAGCAACACCTCTTCAAGTGAATATGTACAATATTTCCACGAAACGGCAGTTTCAATGGCTAACAAACACTCATGGTACTACATTTGCAGTAGGATTACTGCCAGCGTACTGATCGGTGTTCACAGCCGAAGCAGTTGCCCTTCTCGAAGCGGTACTCTTTGCCTCTAAAACTGATAGTAAAATTGTTATATGTAGCGACGGCAAATCAACCATTAAGGCACTGCAAAATTATAACAATGATACCCCGGTAATTACACAGATTCGTAATATTTTATATGCAAACAAAAGTATAATTATAATAACGTGGGTACCTGGACACGCCAGTATTAATGGAAATGATGTCGCGGACAGTAGAGCAAAAGAAGCTGATCGAGAACCACACCATCTGAGCTACTTTTGCGTCAAACAAGATATATCAAAACTAATAAAAAATTATCTAAAAGATGAATTCGAAAACGGCTGGAGCACATACCAACACCACTAACAACATAACAACCCCTTCGGAAGCACTATATTCCACCACTTCCTCCTGCCATAACCTATGGACCTTTATTCGCCTCAGGATAGGACACACACTGGCTACGCACAGTATTCTGCTAAACGGTTCTGACCAACCTGCATGCCCTTTCTGCAACTCAAAGAGAGAGAAAAGAGTACAATTTGTGAAATGTAGGCAATTAAAATTTTAGGCAGGACAACGTCTGCCGGGTCTGCTAGTATATTATGAAATGGTGGTCTCATACCAAATTATAGAGAGATATCTCTAAAACTAAGGGAATAGTTTACTCTAAAAAATAAAAAACAGACGGACGGGCAGGAGGACATGGATATAAAATCAACAACAAAAATAAATTTATACCGGAGCACGCGGTTATGTACAATAGCTATCTTCTAAAAATGGAAAGAAGAATGTACAAAAACAAAGTCCAACATACATGATTTACATATAGACATAATGTCTATGATATTGTGTATACCGTTGGCAAGATAACAAACAATAATTAGAAGAAAACTTGAATAAAGCAGTTTGCAAAACTACACGCAGCATAGCCTATGGGTTAGGCAGCTGCGCTTGCAATCAGAGTGAGTGGGTTCGATTCTCCACAAGATCCTCTGAAATAGCAAAACTATACGAATTAGTCTGACGGGAAATCGCAACTGTTTTCGAAATAGTACTTTAACTATAGCCTGTATATGTTTGTTGCTTTCAATTTTTCGTCTAATCAAAAATAATAATAATAAACTAAGAATTACTATCAACTGGTCTTGAGCTCCTTCTACTTACAAAAATATGTAAAATGAACAGACCGTAAAACCAACAACAACAAAAATAATAATAGTTAACCAAGAATTATTATCAACTGTCCTTGAGCTCGTTAAACTTACAAAAATATGTAAACATGAACAGACAATAAAACCAACAACAAAAATACAATTTTACACCGTAGCACGCGGTTATGTACAAAAACTATCTTCTAAAAATAGAAAGAAGAATGTACAAAAACAAAGTTCAATATACATGATTTACATATAGACAGAATGTCTAAAATATTGTGTATACCGTTGGCAAGATAACAAACAATAATTAGAGAAAACTTGAATTAAGCAGCTTGCAAAACTACACGCAGCATATCCTATGGGTTAGGCAGCTGCGCTTGCACTCAGAGTGAGTGGGTTCGATTCTCCACAAGATCCTCTGAAATAGTAAAACTATACGCATTAGTCTGACGAGAAATCGTGGCTGTTTTCGAAAAAGTACTTTAACTATAGCCTGTATATGTTTGTTGCTTTCAATTTTTCGTCTAATCAAAAATAATAATAATTAACTAAGAATTATTATCAACTGGTCTTGAGCTCGTTCTACTTACAAAAATATGTAAAATGAACAGACCATAAAACCAGCAACAAAAATAATTTGAAGAATTAAAACAGTATGCAATATTTATATGACACGTACATATTTTTCGCTTATTCTGACACTCCAAGCATTTTTTTATATTATTTTATTTATTATTTTACAAGGATAACCTTTGGTGTGTACATTAATGTTAAGGGAGAAAATAAATGTTTCAAGAAAGTTTTGAAAAATTTACACTAATTCGCATTTCAAACCCGCTTTTGCAAAGAGAATAATGTCAAATTATTTAGAGAATTAACGTTATTGACATTAATTCTCTTTGTAAAAGCAAATTGATGTCAGAAACGCTAAATATCATAAATACTTCACTAATTTCTTTAATAACAACTCCAATTCTACTTCAGGTGCAGCTACATAGGTAATGGACTAAGCAGGTTTTACGCAAAATTTTCCTTTTACACCTTATACGAGTATACTCGTATGTATGTATATGAAAAAAAAAATTGTATTAAGTGAGTTTTGATAATTTGAGAAAATCGCCGCAGGCGAAATCTTGGAATAAAAAATCGCGCTATTTTATATTCCAAATTTTCTTTTTATACGTATGGCACAACGTATTTTTTTGTATTTTTGCTGTATTTTTTGTTTGAAATACTGACGAAAACCTAACGAAAATCAAACTGCAAAAACAATTTCACGGCAGCTGAAGAGGGACTAACAGTGCCTGTAATGTCAATTGGGTCGACGTTTAGTTGAAAGCTGAACGAAAATCAAATTTAAAAATAAACAAATAAAAAATTAAACTGAAAGATTTGATTTTGATATTTTTTGTTCTCGAACTAAAAATTAAGCTTTAATGGCAATACGCGTATGTACATCACCTGATAAATAGAATTCATGGTGCGAACAATATTTCTTGTTATTGCGCTTCTCTTTTAAATCTGTAAGTAAAACAGAAGCATTTAGCAAGCAATTTGTGGCAGTATTTAAAATTTCTAAATCCATTTCTTTTTGTAAACAAATATTTATTATTTTCAAAACAAAAATATTTGTCACACTAACAAAAAACTGTAAACTGTCGAAAAATCTAACGAAATACAAACTTTTTCGTTCGTGTTTAACAGCCTAGATTGTATTTTGGTTGTATTTCGTTAGTTTTTTTAACATAGCTCGCCCCTTTGCACCCATATTAAAATTGTATAAGACTGTTTCTTTCGCGCAAAATACATAAAAAAAATACAAGAAAAATAGGTAGTGCCATACGGGCATAAGACTATGAAATGTAACTTTTTCAAGAATTATATAAATTAGTTAAAAGGATCACTTACACTCTAACTCCTACAATATGCCTCCGTGCATCCGCACAAGCATTCGTCCTACTCCACCTTCAATCACCCGTGGTAACCGTACGAGACGGGTACGGTTGGGTTATAAACGAAAACTTCAAGTTAATTCACGCAATCAACCAAGCTTTGAAGAAATCCCAAGTCGTCTGGAGATCGAAGTCACTAAATTGAATACAACCAATGATATGACAGACGTCGTCGCCTATCACTTGGAGAGAATTCAAGCTCAGCTGGATGAGCTAAAAGGGCCTAAGCAAAAAAGAGTTAAGCGCGCAATCAATTTGCTAGAATCGGCTTGGACATGGATTGCCGGCTCTCGTGACGCCTCCGATAGGGATGAGATCCTGTAAGCCCAGGATTCGCTAGCATTTAATAACAACCACCAGTACAAGGTAAACAATGAAATATTAAAAAAAAAATCAAGAGTTTCTGCAGGTGGTCAACGGAATGATAACGGTCACAAACCGTATCCTGGGGCAAGAACACATAATAAAAGTATCAAAGGAACTCCTGCACAGTGTCATGATATTGAAAGATGACGTCAGCGAGTTGGTTCAAGCCTGTCAGATGACAAGCGCAATGGTATTTAAAAAAGACGCACTGGATCTACTACGTGAAGAAGTTTGTCTGCCACGATTGCTCAAAGGTGGCAAAACCAGCTGCCGCTACATAACCTGCAACGAATCAACGTTTGAAGTCATCAAGGAAGACACCATCCTCTTGGACAACTTTCAGGTGGTACCCCCAATTATCTGAATAATTCCTACATTCTCCAACTGGACACGAAATGACGATCGGAAATGTTAAACTTCTAAAATGCCTGCGGGATACGACGAATTGGCTTAAAGCCTCTGAAACCTTGGGGCTGCTTTTATAATTATTTGGAGGAAGCTGAAACAGGGCCAGCACATCCTGAGTTGCGGCTGTCAATACTTCAGAGGAGTCAACGAGGACAAAGCAAAAAATACACCTGTTTAAATCGTGATCTGCGGGACGCAAATCTTTAGAGGGGGAAGAGTTACCACGCATAATTCTCTCGCTCGCTGCGACGCTCCCACGGCTGGCCAACACACGTGCCGCTGAGTAAGCATAATTACATCTCTCACATCGAACTGCCGTGCATTGCAACCTAACACCTTAATTCAAGGCCATGGTGTGTAGCAGCTACTAAAACTTAGTTCCTGCATTACTCCAGACGCATCGTCAGAATAATTCTATTTCACACGATTGTGAAATGGAACAGCGTTTTATAAGGCAGCAGCGAACACAGAGGAGTCAGTCGAGTACAGGACGGGAACCCTTCTAGATTAATTTATCTTTTTTAAGTATAGTCAATAAAGTGAATCAAGTGTTGTGAACTTTTAAATGTGTTGTTTCTAATTGTATCTCGTTAGAGACTCTGGGCGTGTTGGCCCAACAAAATAATTTTTTTGGTAAATCATGACTTACATAAAGCATAAAATGAAAATTTGGAATATAAAATGGCACGATGTTTGTTTTCAAATTTTCGCGTGCGGACCTTTTTTCAAAATTTGCAAAGACCATTTAATAAAATTTTTTTTTTCATGTACATACATATACAAGGTGTAAAATGTAAATTTGGAATAAAAAACCGCGCGTTTTTGCTTTCCCCAATTTTCATTTTATACTTACTATATATATACGAGTATGTATATGAAATAAAAACATTTTATTATTATTATTATTTTTATTTGTTTTGTACATAGTAAGACTAAGTCTTGTGGTAGTACATCTTCTGTTAAATTATAATTACAAAGTTGGTATACATGAATTTATAACTTAAAGTTAAAACAATTTGATTGATATATAAAAGCTAAATATAGAGAGTGAAAGAGAAAGAAAAATAAAATGGAGAGGAAAAGGAAAAGACGGGGGACTGAAAGTCAGAAGTAGTTAGAGACTGCATTTTTAAAAGACCCTGCTTGTTTTAAAACTTTTATTTCAATGGGTAATGAGTTCCATTAATGTATGGTGCAAACGAAGAACATAGGCTGAGAGTCCAAATAGATATAGGTCGGAACGATGAGATTCGATGTTCGAGTACATTGAGCTAGTATAACGCTTTTATACAGGTACAATGGTTTATGTGTGTATATTAATTTATGTAAGAAGATAAGAGCGCGAAATACGAGTCCACATCATTTCCAAGGATCTGATTTGCATAGATAGATATGTGAACATATTTTCTTTTTCAAAGACAAAACGCGCAGAGTTAATTAAGGCGATTAGCACTTTGACCTGCCATCAAGACCGCAGTACACCAACTCAGCGTACGATATATGCGGAACAATGAGTGATTTAACCAATTTCAGTTTAGTTTGTTGCGGTAGTAAATAGGCAGTGCGACATAGCTTCCGAAGAACATTGTATATCTTACAAACAACTGAGTTTACATGGTCAACACATGACAATCTTCTATTGATTTTGCAACCTAGATTTGTAACCGTCTCATCAAATTTAATATCTATTCCATTAAGTAAAAGCGGTGGTATAGAGCTAAGATCATGTTTTGTAGGTGAAATAGCTATCGCCTTTGTCTTTGAGCCATTTCATTTCAAATTATTTGAGCTGGACCAGTGAAAAATACGATTTATATCTTCGTTTAGCCTTGCTATCAGATCTTCACCAATACCTATGGGATTTGCGTGTCATCAGCATACAATTTTGGCAACACTCAACAATACCATTAATGAATATGCAGAAAAGAATCGGACCTAAAATAGAGCCCTGCGGCACACCTTATGTAACTGTCATTCGGCTTGAGTAGTTCTCACCACATTTCACTTGTTGCATCCGATTCAACAGATAGCTTCTTATCAATTTTAAAGCAAAGGCCCCAAATTTATAGTGAGAACTTAATTTTTGCAACAATTTATTGTGATCAATACTATCAAAAGCTTTTGAGAAATCAAGCAGTACTAATACTGTTAGATAATTTTTATCGTATGCAGGGCGAATATCCTCAAAAATTTTAAGCATAGCCGTGGAGCAACTATGCTGACTCCTGAAACCTGATTGCAGATTACTCAAAAGATTATTTTTGTCTACGTGGCTGGTTAATTGACGCGCCAAAAATTTCTCAAAACTTTTGATAGGGCTGGTAAGATGCTTATTGGTCTGTAGTGTTGCGGGCTGGTAGGAGATTTTGTTTTTGGTACAGGTATTACAGAAGATGCTAGCGAAAAATTAATTATATGGGTAAGTGGTGGTATTAGAAACTGCAACATTATTTTAACGAACTTCAGACAAATACCATCAGTACCGGTAGCATTCGATTTTATAGCGTATATACACTGTACCACATCCGCCTCTACTGCAGGAACAAATTCAAAAACACCATCGCCAGCATGCTCCGTCAGATGGACATTATTAGCTATGTCCGGTGGTACCACGGGGCAATGTGACAGAAAGTTCGTATTTAATATTTCAGAATCAAGACTACACACGTGTTCATCCGCACCTGAAACACCAAGGGATCTAAGCTTTTTCCATAGGACTTTTGACGGCAGACTGTCATTGAGTTTACATTGGACGTATGCTCTCTTAGAATCTCTTATACTTCTTGCAACACGGTACTCTTTCCACGATGTAGTGCTATTATAATGTTTCCATTTTTTATAGGCTTTACTACGATTTTTAATTAAAGACAGCACCACTGACGTAAACCACGGCTTTTGATTACTAGGCACTTTAGCTTCGCGCATTGGAATAAATCTATCAAATAAATGGTTTACTAGCATATTAAAATATTGCAGCTTTTCATCAACTGTTGCGAATAACAAACACATGTTCCAGTCAAGCTGAGCTTCTTCCTTATATAGGAGATCAGTGTTTATATGCTTAAAATCTCTGAAAAACAAATTATTTAGCTTAACCTGCCTATTAAAATGAATGTTGTATGATATAAAAATCAACTCATGATCAGAAATTCCAGGCATCGGGAGTTTATCAAGGTGATTGAAGTATTCCTTGTCACTAACACCGAACACATCCAAAAGACTAGGTTTGGCATTAGGTGCAAAACGAGTGGCATATTCATTCACAATGGAGATTCCTAACGCTTTGGAATTATCTATAAGCTTCTTGGAAGGGAGATCGTTGCTTAGAAGGTCTATATTAAAGTCCCCACATACAATAATGTGCTCATAAAGAATAGTGAGATCAGCCAACTCTTCAAACATCAATGATAGATAATTTCTTTTGCTGGGGTTATAAATGCATACAATAAGACATTTAATGTTATTATCACTAAACTCAATAAAAACATACTCAACTTCTTGCGTGCGATCTGACCTACAGATCTCTTTCCATTTCAGGTTATTTTTAAAATATAAAGCGATGCCACCACCACAAGCCTTCTTTAACCTGCCACATCTTACTACTTTGTAATCATATTGCGAAACTACCTTATCACTAATATACTCCTTAAACCATGTCTCTGTAATGCATATAAGATCGATATTTAAACTATCAAAGATAACATTTAAATTATCAATTTTCTCGGCATTTAAACTTCTCGCATTCAAATGACAAACATTGAACCCATCATAGCGATTTGAAATGAGGCTAAGCATTCCTCTAGTATGTTCCTTGTCACTTATATTTATCATCTTGTTACACAATAACAAGTTATGTTGGGCACTCTAATAAGTACATCAAGAAAACAAAAATGTTGTGGTCATGGTAAGTACGCTAATATAAAAAAATTAAGCGGTCTTTAAGTAAACAAAGGAAAATAGGACAAAGAACAAGAATAATAAAAATAAAGAAATAAGAATAATATAAAAAGCAACAAAAACAGTGTGCTTATGAGAAAATAAATAAAGTGGGACAAAAAGAAAACAAGGGAAAGCAGATAGAAAGAACTTAAAAGGAAAGGGAATGGATATAGAAAATATGCTTAATAGCGAGGCAAATATAAATATACGTATTAAAATAACAATACAAATAGCATATACGGAGATAATTCCATAACAAACATTGTTTAGTTGCTTGTAGCTGCAATCTGCTCAATAGTTGGCTTGTCAGTTACTAGCACCAAATCAGTTTGGTGACGGGATCTCGCAAACACTTGCCAACGAATAGAGAACGCCACGTCAGACGTTTTTGCTGTTTGAGCTGTGTCGCAAAATGCATAAGTTTGCGATTTCCCTTTGTTAGGCATTCATGGATAAATACCTTTCCTTCACTTGCAAGGCACATATTATTCCGATTTAGAGTACGTCTCTTATCTTTGCAATGTCTCGCTAGCGCTTTAAGCAGTTGAGAGCGGTCTGTAGCAGAGCTTAGCTTTACAATAATGGGAGCATCATTTTTGTTTATTTTTGGTCGCAAACGGAAAACAGAACGCGGCGGTGCTACATTAACATTAAGAGTATGACATAACTGAGAGAAGTCATCGTAATTATTACATCAGATGATATTAGGTTGTTTTCGTACACATTTACTTGTGTGGTCAGGTCATGCACTTCGCCACGCAGTTTCTTCACAGGAGCACATTCCGATTCTGTTTTCTTCACACGTTCTTCGATATTGTTAACCACCGCTTTAAAATTTGTTATCTCAGTTGTCAACTCACTGAACCGATCCATTATACGCTTTTCCGACTCTCTTAAACGCGATGTTAGCTCTTCAATTATGCTGTTTTTGAGACTCGAAACGGGACTCCATACGATACTCGAATTTTACAAATAATGCATTGAGAGCAGTATTTGAAACATTTGTATTTTTCGTGTTTCCATTTTCGACATATTAGCAAAACCAAACAATATGCAGAGATTTCACGAAAATTTCCAATGCAATCACATGTAGATAAATGAAAATCGATATAGTTTTGATTTGCCGAGACAGCCCTACCAACCAAGGCTATCCAGTTTTTATCAATTTCTTATCGATTTGAAAAGCCATCTCTATTTTTTTCTTCTTTATACCCACACCAACGCATGTTTTTGGGATATTTTTCAGGGTTGTAAAAAAATTTTATGAGTGCGGTAAGATGCTCATTACTCAACTGAAAAGAAAATTTACTTTCGGTGCCATTTCAAGAGGAAATTCGAAGAGTTCGCGCGAATTTTTGGAAAACCTAAAATAAATAAAAATAACAAATAAATTCGTTCTTGGAAGAATATTTAATCTGGTAAGTATCAATTAAGATCAGGAAAATATTATAGTGTCACCACAATATACAAATGTACATGCGCTTGTGCATTTGTTGATTATGGTTTTGGGCAAAGTGTGTTTAGTGTACCTGACCAAGATCAGGAAAATATTATGGTGTCACAACAATATACAAATGTACATTCGCTTGTGCATTTGTTGATTATAGTTGTGGGCAAAGTGTGTTTAGTTTAGTGTACCTGACCAAGATCAGGGGTAAATTATAGTGTCACCATAATATGCAAATGTACATGCGCATGTTCATTTGTTTGCAATGGCTGTTGCCAAAGTGAGTTTAGTTTAGTGTACCTGGCCAAGATCAGGAAAATGTTACAGTGTCACCACAATATGCAATTGTACAAGCGCTTGTACATTTGTTTGCTATCGTTGTAGCCAAAGTGAGTTCAGTGTAGTGTACCTGGCCAAGATCAGGCCAATGTTATGGTGTCACCATAATAAACAAATATATGTACATGCGCATGTACATTTGTTTGCAATGGCTGTTGCCAAAGTGAGTTTAGTTTAGTGTACCTGGCCAAGATCAGGAAAATGTTACAGTGTCACCACAATATGCAATTGTACAAGCGCTTGTACATTTGTTTGCTATCGTTGTAGCCAAAGTGAGTTCAGTGTAGTGTACCTGGCCAAGATCAGGCCAATGTGATGGTGTCACCATAATATACAAATGTACATGCGCATGTTCATTTGTTTGCAATGGCTGTTGCCAAAGTGAGTTTAGTTTAGTGTACCTGGCCAAGATCAGGAAAATGTTACAGTGTCACCACAATATGCAATTGTACAAGCGCTTGTACATTTGTTTGCTATCGTTGTAGCCAAAGTGAGTTTAGTGTAGTGTACCTGGCCAAGATCAGGCCAATGTTATGGTGTCACCATAATAAACAAATATATGTACATGCGCATGTACATTTGTTTGCTATGGCTGTTGCTAAAGTGAGTTTAGTTTAGTGTACCTGGCCAAGATCAGGAAAATGTTATTGTATCACCACAATATGCAATTGTACAAGCGCTTGTACATTTGTTTGATATGGTTGTAGCCAAAGTGAGTTCAGTGTAGTGTATCTGGCCAAGATCAGGCCAATGTTATGGTATCACCATAATATACATGCGCATGTACATTTGTTGGCTATGGCTGTTGCCAAAGTGAGTTTAGTTTAGTGTACCTGACCAAGATCAGGATATATTTATGGTGTCACCACAGTATACAAATGTACATGCGCTTGTGCATTTGTTGATTATAGTTGTGGTCAAAGCGGTCATTAAAAAATAGGGAACAAATAATTGATAAGAATATGGTGATTGTTGTTGGAGCAAAGCTCGAATTTTTATGTTTGTTTGATAATTGATATTAGAGGAAAAATTACAACGTTATGCACAGCGATGGTATGGGATGATATGTTTCGAAGTGCCCAGCTTCTCATCATACCCCTTCTCGGACACTGAGATACGAACCCAAGTGTCTGCACCAAAGCCGCTGTTAGAATACTCT
This sequence comes from Merzomyia westermanni, assembly GCA_949987695.1. Taxonomy (NCBI): domain Eukaryota; kingdom Metazoa; phylum Arthropoda; class Insecta; order Diptera; family Tephritidae; genus Merzomyia; species Merzomyia westermanni. The sequence continues at coordinate 133,662,544 of OX465292.1, read as the reverse complement.
AACAACTAAGCTATGATGCCCTGTAGCGTCACGATGCATTTTTCCTCTAATGTGCCATTTGCTTATTCCTTTTATACATTCTTTGGTACATATATTTTTATATGCCAACTCAAGGAAAGTGGAATATTTTTAGGCGCTCTCATAGAACAGTTTTAGATACAGACGGGCTTTTTTGCATATCAACACTTCCGTCTTATTTGTTATGCACCCGCACTGTACCTGTAACAATTACAAGGTGGCGCAAAAGTAAGCTTCCGATGTTCAGCATATCGGTTGTGGCACGTGCAGGGTGTGCTGTTGCACCGTCTTGTTGGAACCACATGTTTTCCAATCCCAATTCATCAAGTTGCGGCAAAAAGAACTCGTTGATCATTGCTCTGTAGCGCTCACCATTCACAGTAACCGTTTGGCCCCGACCGATTATTGGTCAAATAAACAGTCAGCAATATTCCGCGTTCTGGAGCAGTGTAGCGTAACATTGTTTATTAACGTGTATTTCGCATGTGTTTACTACACAAATGTCAAAACAGAACTGACTTTAGGGGCCAATCGCAAAATGTATAGCATCTTCTGATAGGAGGATTACTTTTGCGCAGTAACCGTTTTTCACCGACCGCTTATTGGTCAAATAAATAGTCAGCCATATTCCGCGTTCTGGAGCAGTGTAGCGTAACATTGTTTATTAACGTGTATTTCGCATGTGTTTACTACACAAATGTCAAAACAGAACTGACTTTAGGGGCCAATCGCAAAATTTATAGCATTTTTTGATAGGAGGATTACTTTTGCGCCACCTTGTATAATTATAGTGATTGTTGTTGGAGCAAAGGTCGAATTTTTATGTTTGTTTGTTAATTAATTGACACTTGGGTTCGTATCTCAGTGCCCGAAAAGGGGTCTGATGAGAAGCTGGGCACTTCGAAACATGTCATCCCATACCATCGCTGTGCATAACGTTGTAATTTTTCCTCTTATATCAATTAACGATAAGAATATTATTAGTTTGTCCATAAACTAGGTAAAAACTTAGGTAATTGTTTTCTTTAGGAGACAACTGCTAAAATACATCCGAAGTTATCGTGAAAGGTATCAAAAGACGCGTTTTGACCTCGGTAACAATAATCCGGAAGCGGATTTTCCAGTTTTTGTTTCAATGAGGAGATATTTGCAACCAAAGTTAAAAATTTTCTGTCATTTTCATGTGGTTCTTGTAATCACAGATTAGGGTGTACCGAAAAGTGCAAAAGTGTGTTCTGCGCAGAAATACTGTGGACCACGTAGCCGGTGTTGGAAGGGTTATTTTATTGAAGCGCGGCCGAAGGCCGCCTACGCAGAAAAGTGTTCTGCACATAAATACCTTGGATCAATCCCCTATTTTGGATCGGACCTGGGGAATTTTTGGGTTTTTTTGCGAATAACTTTTCACTGAAACAAAAAATTTAGTTTTGATACAGAGATCAAAACGCGTCTTTTGATACCTCTCCCGACATTTTTGGGCGTGTTTTAGCAGTTGTCACCTTATGGAAACATTGTAAAGAAAGCGCTGTCTTCGGCTGTGTCCAAGGCTTTATACCTTTCATGAATCTGCATCACGGTTTTAAGTGTTCAGTCCTTATGTACAAGGTGGCGCAAAAGTAATCATCCTATCAGAAAATGCTATAAATTTTGCAATTGGCCCCTAAAGTCAGTTCTGTTTTGACATTTGTGTAGTAAGTACATGCGAAATACACGTCAATAAACAATGTTACGCTACACTGCTCCAGAACGCGGAATATTGCTGACTATTTATTTGACCAATAATCGGTCGGGTAAAACGGTTACTGTGAATGGTGAGCGCTACAGAGCAATGATCAACGAGTTCTTTTTGCCGCAACTTGATGAATTGGGATTGGAAAACATGTGGTTCCAACAAGACGGTGCAACAGCACACACTGCACGTGCCACAACCGATATGCTGAACATCGGAAGCTTACTTTTGCGCCACCTTGTACGATGATGCAAACTTAAGCAATTTGTTTTTACCTTGTTAAGTAAATGATATCTAGCCAAATCCCATATTGCCGGAACAATCGTTTGTTTGTAGGGAGTGTTGGGCAAATTATAATTGTTAAAACAATTAATAATTAAAAAATTAGCAATTAATTGTTAGTTGCAACTTCTCAAATTAACAATTTTGAATCTAATTTGATAAAAGTTACAATTAACTTAATCTAATGAATTGATTTAATTGCAGCTAATTTCTTAATTAGTTAATAAGTCAATTAAAAATTTTATTATTTAACGCCCGGCACACCGAGTAAACTTAAGTTCAAATACATGTAATGAAACTCGATTTTAATTTCAGATGCCCGAACATAGTGAGGTACTGGCCCAAGGCGTATTACGGAGAGAGTTTAAGGTGCTGTCTTTCATATTTTTACTTTGAGTGATTAATTAATTATTGGTCAAATTAATAATATAATACAGATCTGGCATCACCCGTAGTATAGACAAAATTGTCTCCACTCATTACTACATACTTTTTCTCCTTATTCTGTTCCGGTTGAATTATAATAAAGTTAACACTCTGAATTTAGACTCTGCGTTTCACTGCGTGGTTTACGTGCAATTTCCTACAATTATTTATTCGTATTTTACAGGTATCCATTCTTTGGGAAATGCGAAACCTGCGAATATATGTATTTAAGAATATGTCTTTTGTAAATATTAATTAAATGTATTTGGAAGTTGGCTTGAGGTCCAATAGTTGTAAATAAAACGCAAGTTTTTTCTTTTAAATCGATATATTTCGATTACCCACGGTAATCGTCATCAGGATTTTTTTTTCAACTGTAACAAAATATAAACACAAAATATAAATATAATAACAATTCACATACAGTTTTTTAAAACAAAAATTTTTCAAAGACATTCATTGCATACATTTATTTGAGCGTCCGCATCAGTTGACGTGGTGTTTTACACTGTTTTTTTGTTTGTCAACAAATGCCAAAACAAGTGTGCAGAGTTCGTATCGATGTCGCTTTTGTAGTTGATTCGGTTGTTTGTTGGTGTATTTATAATGTGCAGCATTTCCAAAGTGAATCTCTTGCTGTAATGCTGTTCTTGTTGGAGAACGGTCGCTTTGTCGAAGCTCGGTGTGTGGGAGTTTTTGGCACAGTGGGTCATGAGTGCTGTTGTATGGTTGTTATTTTGATGGAAATATTTGTAGTCTGATTTATGTTGTGATAGTCGTGATTTTAATTTTCCTTTGGTTGTCCCCACATATATGCTATCACATGGTTCATTTTCTTTTCCATTGCACGGGATTTGGTACACTACGTTACTTTTTTCTAAAGGCGGTATTTTTGTTTTTGTTCTATTAAACATATGTTTTAGCGTATTAATTGGTTTATGGGCTATTTTTATCTCTTCTGTGTTGTAACAAATGGAGGATGGGGCCGTGTGCAGAAGTCCACGCAAGTGGGGAAAGTTTCTGATCGCCATTCACCTGGGAATGCCCAGAGCGATTCTTTTGCATGCGGTTCAAGCAGCTCACTACTTCCGGGCTTTGCGCCCAAGTATCCTCTGGGTAACCACCGAACACCCGTTTGGTGGTGAGCTAAACGTGAGAAGGCGACAACCTGGTAAGGCCACTCTGACATAATCGGTTTAAGGGCTTGCTGGGGGGTTCAAACAGCAGCGTCTGATCACCATGTGGTGCGGCTGCAAGCGGGCGTCTGTCTTGGATCAAGCGGCTCGCTATACAAACGTGTAATAGAATTCAACTTCCCGTGAAACGGGTTGTGTGTTGGGTTTGGGACCCACCACATAAAACAACGTTCCAATGAAATTCAACAACAAAGCCTCGGATATGAGAACCGCTTTTTTAGATGACAACACCCGCAAACGAAAGAAGGATTATGAGATAAGGGCATGTACCTGGAATGTCCGGTCCCTTAATGGGGAAGGTGCCGCTGCCCGGCTGGTTGAGGTCCTGAGGAAAGCAAAAGCTGACATCACCGCCATACAAGAGATGCGATGGACGGGGCGAAGAAACACGATCAAAACACCTTGCAACATCTACTGGAGTGGGCATGAAGACAAGCGCAGATTCGGCGTGGGATTTGTGGTGGGAGAGAGACTCCGTCACCGAGTACTGTCGTTCACACCCGTGAACGAGCGTCTCGCTGCAATCCGCATAAAAGTACGATTTTTCACCATATCGTTTATCTGCGCTCATGCACCGACGGAAGAGAAGGACGACGTGGAAAAGGATGCATTCTACGAGCGCCTGGAAGAAGCATACGAGCGCTGCCCCCGTCATGATATCAAAGTCGCGCTTGGCGACTTTAACGCCAGGGTGGGTAAGGAGGGTGTATTCGGCCCCACTGTCGGGAAGTTCAGTCTACACGATCAGACCACGCCAAATGGATTCAGGCTGATCGACTTCGCCGGTGCCCGAAACATGGTCATATCCAGCATTAGGTTTATGCACAAGAAGATCCATCAAGCTACATGGCTGTCCCCCGATCGAAAAACACGCAACCAGATCGACCACGTGGTGATAGACGGACGGCATGCTTCCAGCGTTTTAGATGTTCGCACAATACGAGGACCTAACATCGACTCTGATCACTACCTAGTAGCAGCCAAGATTCGTACCCGCCTCTGTACGACAAAACAGGTGCAACAAAAAACGCAGGGAATCGCAACAGACCGCCAATTATTTCGCAGATCGCCTCTCACACCTGCTCTCCGAGAGCACAATTCAACCTAGTGGAATGCATGAGCAGTGGGATCATATCTCTGGAGCACTCCGTACCGCAGCCGAAGAAGTAATTGGATTCCGGCGAACGCGAAGAAACAACTTGTATGATGATGAAGAGTGCCGCGCTGCAACGAAAAGAAAGGACGAAGCCTACAAGGCAACTCTGAGATCGAATGCAACGAGGAGTGTGTGTGAACACTACCGCGAGTTGAAGAGGGAAGCGAGGCAGCTTTTCCGGGCTAAAAAAAGAGAGGCAGAAAAGCGTGAAATAAAGGAGCTGGAGATGCTGGCCAAAGGGAATAATGCCCGAAAATTCTATCAAAAAATTCGGCGAATGACAGAAGGTTTTGAACCCGGGGAAAAATCCTGTAAGAATGAGAACGGCGACCTGGTGGCCGATGTTCAGACAGCACTCAGAATATGGAGGGATCACTTCTCTGCCCTTTTAAATGGAGAAACTGAGCAAGAAACCAGAGAAGATGCCGAACCCGAGCCCACAATCGAAGATGATGGAATTGACGTTCCACAACCCGACTATAATGAGGTGCGAATAGCAATATCCCGATTGAAAAACAATAAAGCAGTTGGCGCTGATGGTTTGCCTGCTGAGCTATTCAAACACGGAGGCGAGGAGCTTGGAAGGCGCATGCATCAGCTTCTATGCAGAATATGGTCGGATGAATGCATGCCTGAAGATTGGAGTCTAAGTGTTCTCTGCCCAATCCACAAGAAGGGCGATCCTGCAAACTGCGCCAACCATCGCGGAATCAGCCTTTTGAATATCGCATATAAGGCCCTATCAAGCGTATTGTGCGAAAGACTGAAGCCTGATGTGAACAGACTGATTGGACCTTATCAGTGTGGCTTCAGACCTGGTAAATCTACCATCGACCAAATTTTTACAATACGCCAAATCTTGGAAAAAACCCGTGAAAAGAGAATCGACACACATCATCTCTTTGTTGATTTTAAAGCCGCTTTCGGTAGCACGAAAAGGAGCTGCCTATATGCCGCTATGTCTGATTTTGGTTTCCCCGCAAAACTTATACGGCTATGCAAAATGACCTTGAGCAACACCGCCAGCTCGGTCAGAATTGGGAAGTACCTCTCCGAGCCGTTCGAAACTAAACGAGGTTTCAGACAGGGTGACCCCCTATCGTGCGATTTCTTTAACTTAATGCTGGAGAAAATAATACAAGCTGCAGAACTTAACCGCGCTGGAACAATATTTTATAAAAGCGTCCAACTGTTGGCATATGCTGACGATATTGATATCATTGGCCTTAACAACCGCGCCGTAACTTCTGCTTACTCCAAATTAGAAAAAGAAGCGGAGAAAATGGGATTGGTGGTGAACGAGGGCAAAACGAAGTGCCTTCTGTCATCATGCAAAGAGTCAGCGCATTCGCGCCTTGGCAACCAAGCCACTGTTGGCAGCAATAATTTTGAAATAGTAAAGGACTTCGTTTACCTGGGAACCAGCATTAACACCAACAATAATGTTAGCCTAGAAATCCGACGAAGAATTACTCTTGCAAACAAATGCTACTTCGGACTGAGTAGGCAATTGAAAAGTAAAGTCCTCTCTCGACGAACGAAAATAACACTCTACAAGTCACTCATCGCACCCGTCCTGCTATATGGTGCAGAAGCGTGGACACTAACAACATCTGATGAGGCGGCTCTGGGAGTATTCGAAAGAAAGGTTCTTCGAAAGATTTGTGGACCTCTACGCGTTGGCGACGGCGAGTACCGAAGAAGATTTAATGATGAGCTGTATGAACTTTACGCAGACGCCGACATAGTTCGGCGAATTAAAACACAGCGGCTTCGCTGGCTAGGCCACGTAGTGCGAATGAGCGAAGATGCTCCAGCCCAGAAGGTATTCTTATCGGCACCCGCCGGTGGAAGCAGAGGAAGAAGGAGACCACCACTCCGATGGAAGGACCAAGTGGAGACCGATTTGCGATCCCGCGGCGTTTCCAATTGGCGCCAGTTGGCGAAACGAAGAAACGACTGGCGAGCTATGTTGGACGGTCAAAATCGCCCAGGCGGTTAGATGACCATTTAAAGAAGAAGAGTGTTGTAACAATCTGATTTTACTAAACGCTCTGACAACTTTGGTACATAAGCTACTGACTTGAATATTTTTGTGGTTTTTAATTTATCTTGATTATTTTCAATTTCATATATTATTAACAGGGTTTTAATAATATTGTCGTGAAAATCATTGCTTTTTAATAATATTTTAATTTCATTCTTGATCTCCGTGTGGTAAGTGTCATCTGTTATCCGTAACATTCGCCGTCTACAGCCCATTGCTGTATTTATAATCATCGTCTTTGGATGCTTTGAGTTAAAATTGATGATTCGTCAGCTTGATGTGGGTTTCTTATACCACGTTTATTTCCTCTCCTAATAACTATTGAGTCTAAATAAGGTAATTTTCCGTCGTCCTCAAGTTCTTTTGTAAATTTTATATTTTTATTGAAGGAATTTAGTGTGTCAAGTGTGCTTTGTACTTTATCTTCATGTATTACTGCAAATAGATCGTCAACATATTTTGTCAGGAATCTAGGTACACGCGCTAACTTTTTAATTGTGTTGTCTAGTAATTCTTCCAATACAATATCGGCTATTACTGGGGAGGTGGGTGTTCCCATCGGCAATCCTTTTAGCTGGATGTATACTGTGTCGTTGAATTTAAAGTATCTGCTCTCTTCTATGCAAAACTTAAGTATTTCTATGAACAGTGTCTTTGGTATACTTGTGTGTTTCTCTATTGTCGTCCATTTATCTTTTATAATGTCCAGTGCTAATTGTGTTGGAATACTGGAAAAAAGAGATACTACGTCAAAAGATACTATTTTTCCCTCGTCAAAAATATAGGTGTTATTAATTTTGTTTTTAATTCCTGGGTATTTTTAACGTTGTATGCCGAATTAGCCGTTATATTAAATTATATTAAAAAATATTAAATTATTAAATGTCTGCTACATATTTACACAGGTTATGTGCTGGTGATTCGGTGGCTGAGCATATTGGCCTAAGTGGTGTTCCTTCCTTGTGTAGTTTCTGTAGTCCATAAATCCTTAGAGACAGGCCGTTGTTGTGGTAAGTTTGTTTCTCTCGATCTTTGAAATTAACTCTAGTTTATAAATTGTATCGACTATACTATTGCTTCCTCTTGTTTCTCTTTGACTTTGACTGTTTGTACGATATACTCTCCATCCGCTATATATTTAAATAAAGGGAACTGTTTATTTTTAATTGGAAGAGCAAACTTTGTACATTTTGACAAAAGCATTTTTACATCTTGGGGAAATTCGACGTTTGTTGTGTTAACGAACCACTCTTCATTTTTGTTGTCGTCGAATAAGAGGTGGTTTCAACTTTTTCGTAGTTTTTCATACTTCGCTTCTTGTCGCTGCTTCACTGTTGTTGTTAGTTTCTCTGCGATTTTTGTCTCACTTTGCAATAATTTTTCAAAATCTTCCGCGCCAAGATGTTCCTTAAGTTTTGCTGTTATTTGCTCCATCTGCTGTTGTTGTCTTCTTAATATGTTGTGTTTTTGTTTTATTAGAAGACTTAGTATTTTTGTGTGAAAGTAATGTGTGTGTCTATCTAAGTTTCTATCTATGTCTGTTTTTTTGTTACACTCAAATATAAATAAGCTTTTGCATCTGGTTGTACATTTTATGAAATTGGGAACTAATTTAGATTTCCTGCATTTTAAAAGAAATTTAAGACTACATTGTTGTTCTACCACTTTCTTTGATGTATATTGAAATTTATTTATTAGTGCTCTAGAGTTTCTGTAGTTGTTTTTCATTACCATCATCGACCAAAACAAGTCCCAAAACCCGAAAATAAAATTTTTTTTGAAAAAACTGTGATCGAATAATTTTCATTGGGACAGGAAATATGAGACAAATTCGTTTTCATCGAAAACGTTTTTGCATGTATGCTGAAAAAACCCTTACAAAAAATGGGGAAAGGGTAAATTTTTTGACCAAAAGCCAAAACCCAAAAAATATTTTTTTTTTTTCAAAAAACTGCTATCGCCAACGTTTTTAGCGGACATTTTTGGGTCCGACAGGGTATACATGAAAATTTTAAAATCAAATGAAATTTTTTTTAGTAGGTCATGAAAAAAACCTTAAAAATCAAAGTCGAAAAAAGTCAAAAAATTAAATTTCGCAGGCTTAAAAATAATTTTTTGGGTATGCGTAGTGGAACTTTATTTTCCTGAGCCCAAAACCTATCGAAAAATCGATGGCGCGATATCGGTTAACTTTCATCCATGCAAATCGACCCACCCTATGAGATAAAAAAAATGTATTGAATGATTTTTGATAATCGCGCGATTTTATATTCCAAGTTTTTATTTAATGCCTTATGTATGTATTTTTATGAAATTGTATCAAATGAATTTAGATAAAAAAATCTAATAAAATCGCGCAAATTTAATTCAAAATTTTCATTTTAAACTTTATATACGTATTTAAATTCATTAAATAATCCACCGTGTATTATTAACAAAATAACCCACATAAACTCGTGTAAACGTATCTACTCCCTACCAACCATACGCAGATAAAAAAGTAGATAAAACATAGGTCGCGCTATCCACAAATGAAGATAAAATATTGATAGTTTTTTATGGGCGGCGTGCAGATATTATCCACTTTCCCCTTGTACATTTCGTGTACATGTGACCTTGCATCACCCTCGCACACATTCATAAAGGCCGTAAGATAAAATATATCTACGCCGCTCTAAGTAAGAAATTTCCCAAAACAAAAGGTTGCACTTTTCACAGGGTTGCCAGATCTGAAACATGGTATGCCCAAAAAATACCCAAAAAAAGGCAAAAAGCCCAAAAAATCGCCTAATGGAGAAATAAATATCCAAATAATTCAACACAACTTCGGTTTTTAAATCTGTTTTAATCAAAATAAGGATACATATTTGATTAAAAACAATATAAGATTTTTTTAAAGTTGTAAGTTATGTAAATAAATACAAAATTAGCTATTTTACTGAAATTTACAAAATACATGACATTCGTTCTGATCACATATAAGTGTTTACAAAATTTAAAATATTTACAATAAATTATTTAGCGATTTTAACGCAATTAGCATCAAATGAAATGTAATTTAATAACGTTACTTTTGATGCTAAACACCTATTGAATTTTAAGTTATTTTTACAAAAAAAACTTATCTTTCTTACACTTTATAAAAGTCCATGGATTTTTTCCTAGGGAATTTTTGGGTTTTTTTGCGAATAACTTTTCACTGAAACAAAAAATTTAGTTTTGATACAGAGATCAAAACGCGCCTTTTGATACCTCTCCCGACATTTTTGGGCGTGTTTTAGCAGTTGTCACCTTATGGAAACATTTACCAAAACTTGTAAAGAAAGCGCTGTCTTCGCCTGTGTCGAAGGCTTTATACCTTTCATGAATATGCATCACGGTTTTAAGTGTTCAGTCCTTATGTACAAGGTGGCGCAAAAGTAATCCTCCTATCAGAAAATGCTATAAATTTTGCGATTGGCCCCTAAAGTCAGTTCTGTTTTGACATTTGTGTAGTAAACACATGCGAAATACACGTTAATAAACAATGTTACGCTACACTGCTCCAGAACGCGGAATATTGCTGACTATTTATTTGACCAATAATCGGTCGGGGCCAAACGGTTACTGTGAATGGTGAGCGCTACAGAGCAATGATCAACGAGTCCTTTTTGCCGCAACTTGATGAGTTGGGATTGGAAAACATGTGGTTCCAACAAGACGGTGCAACAGCACACACTGCACGTGCCACAACCGATATGCTGAACATCGGAAGCTTACTTTTGCGCCACCTTGTTACAGGTACAGTGCGGGTGCATAACAAATAACACGGAAGTGTTGATATGCAAAAAAGCCCGTCTGTATCTAAAACTGTTCTATGAGAGCGCCTAAAAATATTCCACTTTCCTTGAGTTGACTTATAAAATATATGTACCAAAGAATGTATAAAAGGAATAAGCAAATGGCACATTAGAGGAAAAATGCATCGTGACGCTACAGGGCATCATAGGTTAGTTGTTAGAGTATTCTAACAGCGGCTTTGGTGCAGACACTTGGGTTCGTATCTCAGTTTCCGAGAAGGGGTATGATGAGAAGCTGGGCACTTCGAAACATATCATCCCATACCATCGCTGTGCATAACGTTGTAATTTTTCCTCTAATATCAATTAACAAACAAACATAAAAATTCGAGCTTTGCTCCAACAACAATCACCATATTCTTATCAATTATTTGTTCCCTATTTTTTAATGACCGCTTTGGCCACAACTACAATCAACAAATGCACAAGCGCATGTACATTTGTATATTGTGGTGACACCATAAATATATCCTGATCTTGGTCAGGTACACTAAACTAAACTCACTTTGGCAACAGCCATAGCCAACAAATGTACATGCGCATGTATATTATGGTGATACCATAACATTGGCCTGATCTTGGCCAGATACACTACACTGAACTCACTTTGGCTACAACCATATCAAACAAATGTACAAGCGCTTGTACAATTGCATATTGTGGTGATACAATAACATTTTCCTGATTTTGGCCAGGTACATTAAGCTAAACTCACTTTGGCAACAGCCATAGCAAACAAATGTACATGCGCATGTATATTTGTATATTATGGTGACACCATAACATTGGCCTGATCTTGGCCAGGTACACTACACTGAACTCACTTTGGCTGCAACCATAGCAAACAAATGTACAAGCGCTTGTACAATTGCATATTGTGGTGACACTGTAACATTTTCCTGATCTTGGCCAGGTACACTAAACTAAACTCACTTTGGCAACAGCCATTGCAAACAAATGAACATGCGCATGTACATTTGTATATTATGGTGACACCATTACATTGGCCTGATCTTGGCCAGGTACACTAAACTGAACTCACTTTGGCTACAACGATAGCAAACAAATGTACAAGCGCTTGTACAATTGCATATTGTGGTGACACTATAACATTTTCCTGATCTTGACCAGGTACACTACACTGAACTCACTTTAGCAAACAAATGTACAAGCGCTTGTACATTTGCATATTATGGTGACACTATAATTTACCCCTGATCTTGGTCAGGTACACTAAACTAAACACACTTTGCCCACAACTATAATCAACAAATGCACAAGCGAATGTACATTTGTATATTGTGGTGACACCATAATATTTTCCTGATCTTGGTCAGGTACACTAAACACACTTTGCCCAAAACCATAATCAACAAATGCACAAGCGCATGTACATTTGTATATTGTGGTGACACTATAATATTTTCCTGATCTTAATTGATACTTACCAGATTAAATATTCTTCCAAGAACGAATTTATTTGTTATTTTTATTTATTTTAGTTTTTCCAAAAATTCGCGCGAACTCTTCGAATTTCCTCTTGAAATGGCACCGAAAGTAAATTTTCTTTTCAGTTGAGTAATGAGCATCTTACCGTCTTATTCGCACTCATAAAATTTTTTTACAATCCTGAAAAATATCCCAAAAACATGCGTTGGTGTGGGTATAAAGAAGAAAAAAATAGAGATGGTTTTTCAAATCGATAAGAAATTGATAAAAACTGGATAGCCTTGGTTGGTAGGGCTGTCTCGGCAAATCAAAACTATATCGATTTTCATTTATCTACATGTGATTGCATTGGAAATTTTCGTGAAATCTCTGCATATTGTTTGGTTTTGCTAATATGTCGAAAATGGAAACACGAAAAATACAAATGTTTCAAATACTGCTCTCAATGCATTATTTGTAAAATTCGAGTATCGTATGGAGTCCCGTTTCGAGTCTCAAAAACAGCATAATTGAAGAGCTAACATCGCGTTTAAGAGAGTCGGAAAAGCGTATAATGGATCGGTTCAGTGAGTTGACAACTGAGATAACAAATTTTAAAGCGGTGGTTAACAATATCGAAGAACGTGTGAAGAAAACAGAATCGGAATGTGCTGCTGTGAAGAAACTGCGTGGCGAAGTGCATGACCTGACCACACAAGTAAATGTGTACGAAAACAACCTAATATCATCTGATGTAATGATTACGATGACTTCTCTCAGTTATGTCATACTCTTAATGTTAATTTAGCACCGCCGCGTTCTGTTTTCCGTTTGCGACCAAAAATAAACAAAAATGATGCTCCCATTATTGTAAAGCTAAGCTCTGCTACAGACCGCTCTCAACTGCTAAAAGCGCTAGCGAGACATTGCAAAGATAAGAGACGTACTCTAAATCGGAATAATATGTGCCTTGCAAGCGAAGGAAAGGTATTTATCCATGAATGCCTAACAAAGGGAAATCGCAAACTTATGCATTTTGCGACACAGCTCAAACAGCAAAAACGTCTGACGTGGCGTTCTCTATTCGTTGGCAAGTGTTTGCGAGAGCCCGTCACCAAACTGATGCGGTGCTAGTAACTGACAAGCCAACTATTGAGCAGATTGCAGCTACAAGCAACTAAACAATGTTTGTTATGGAATTATCTCCGTATATGCTATTTGTATTGTTATTTTAATACGTATATTTATATTTGCCTCGCTATTAAGCATATTTTCTATATCCATTCCCTTTCCTTTTAAGTTCTTTCTATCTGCTTTCCCTTGTTTTCTTTTTGTCCCACTTTATTTATTTTCTCATAAGCACACTGTTTTTGTTGCTTTTTATATTATTCTTATTTCTTTATTTTTATTATTCTTGTTCTTTGTCCTATTTTCCTTTGTTTACTTAAAGACCGCTTAATTTTTAAATATTAGCGTACTTACCACAACATTTTTGTTTTCTTGATGTACTTATTAGAGTGCCCAACATAACTTGTTATTGTGTAACAAGATGATAAATATAAGTGACAAGGAACATACTAGAGGAATGCTTAGCCTCATTTCAAATCGCTATGATGGGTTCAATGTTTGTCATTTGAATGCGAGAAGTTTAAATGCCGAGAAAATTGATAATTTAAATGTTATCCTTGATAGTTTAAATATCGATCTTATATGCATTACAGAGACATGGTTTAAGGAGTATATTAGTGATAAGGTAGTTTCGCAATATGATTACAAAGTAGTAAGATGTGGCAGGTTAAAGAAGGCTTGTGGTGGTGGCATCGCTTTATATTTTAAAAATAACCTGAAATGGAAAGAGATCTGTAGGTCAGATCGCACGCAGTAAGTTGAGTATGTTTTTATTGAGTTTAGTGATAATAACATTAAATGTCTTATTGTATGCATTTATAACCCCAGCAAAAGAAATTATCTATCATTGATGTTTGAAGAGTTGGCTGATCTCACTATTCTTTATGAGCACTTTAATATAGACCTTCTAATATAGACGATCTCCCTTCCAAGAAGCTTATAGATAATTCCAAAGCGTTAGGAATCTCCATTGTGAATGAATATGCCACTCGTTTTGCACCTAATGCCAAACCTAGTCTTTTGGATGTGTTCGGTGTTAGTGACAAGGAATACTTCAATCACCTTGATAAACTCCCGATACCTGGAATTTCTGATCATGAGTTGATTTTTATATCATACAACATTCATTTTAATAAGCAGGTTAAGCTAAATAATTTGTTTTTCAGAGATTTTAAGCATATAAACACTGATCTCCTATATAAGGAAGAAGCTCAGCTTGACTGGAACATGTGTTTGTTATTCGCAACAGTTGATGAAAAGCTGCAATATTTTAATATGCTAGTAAACCATTTATTTGATAGATTTATTCCAATGCGCGCAGCTAAAGTGCCTAGTAATCAAAAGCCGTGGTTTACGTCAGTGGTGCTGTCTTTAATTAAAAATCGTAGTAAAGCCTATAAAAAATGGAAACATTATAGGAGCACTACATCGTGGAAAGAGTACCGTGTTGCAAGAAGTATAAGAGATTCTAAGAGAGCATACGTCCAATGTAAACTCAATGACAGTCTGCCGTCAAAAGTCCTATGGAAAAAGCTTAGATCCCTTGGTGTTTCAGGTGCGGATGAACACGTGTGTAGTCTTGATTCTGAAATATTAAATACGAACTTTCTGTCACATTGCCCCGTGGTACCACCGGACATAGCTAATAATGTCCATCTGACGGAGCATGCTGGCGATGGTGTTTTTGAATTTGTTCCTGCAGTAGAGGCGGATGTGGTACAGTGTATATACGCTATAAAATCGAATGCTACCGGTACTGATGGTATTTGTCTGAAGTTCGTTAAAATAATATTGCAGTTTCTAATACCACCACTTACCCATATAATTAATTTTTCGCTAGCATCTTCTGTAATACCTGTACCAAAAACAAAATCTCCTACCAGCCCGCAACACTACAGACCAATAAGCATCTTACCAGCCCTATCAAAAGATTTTGAGAAATTTTTGGCGCGTCAATTAACCAGCCACGTAGACAAAAATAATCTTTTGAGTAATCTGCAATCAGGTTTCAGGAGTCAGCATAGTTGCTCCACGGCTATGCTTAAAATTTTTGAGGATATTCGCCCTGCATACGATAAAAATTATCTAACAGTATTAGTACTGCTTGATTTCTCAAAAGCTTTTGATAGTATTGATCACAATAAATTGTTGCAAAAATTAAGTTCTCACTATAAATTTGGGGCTTTGCTTTAAAATTGATAAGAATCGGATGCAACAAGTGAAATGTGGTGAGAACTACTCAAGCCGAATGACAGTTACATAAGGTGTGCCGCAGGGCTCTATTTTAGTTCCGATTCTTTTCTGCATCTTCATTAATGGTATTGTTGAGTGTTGCCAAAATTGTTTTATTCATCTACGAGGTGTGTTCAAAAAGTATAGCGAATTTTGTGTTTTTTCCAAAATTATTTATTTATTCATGAATATCTATTTTGTCCCCTTCAAAGTTATCCCCATGAGATATTATACACTTGTGCCAACGGTTTTTCCAATCTTCGAAGCACTTCAAAAAATCATTTTTTTGTATCTTGTTCAGCTCCTCCTTCGATGCCGTCTTTATCTCGTCAAGAGAAGCGTAACGTCGTCCTTTCATGGGCCTCTTCAGTTTAGGGAACAAGCAAAGATTCACAGGGGGCCAGATCTGGGGAATACGGTGGCTGCGGCATCATTAGTGTGTTGTTTTTGGCCAAAAAGTCGCGCACAAGCAACGATGCGTGAGCAGGGGCGTTATCGTGGTGCAAAAACCAATTTTTGTTCTTCTTTGCACATCTTCTCGGCCTTCTGAGAGCATTTTGTACCACCGATAAACGTTGCTTCGGTCCAAGGTAGCTTCTCCGTATGCCACAGTCAACATTCACACAAAATTTGATACAGGTTCTTTGATCCATTTTATTGAATAGGTAAAAATCGAAGACGATCCAAAACACGGGCAAGCAAACCAGCTGTCAACAATTAACTGAACATTCAAAATGGCCGAGCTTGTCGGCATAAGTGAGAGACATGAGTACCAACATAACGCCACAAAAAATTCGAAATTCGAATATACGTAACCAGCGAAAATTCAAAATTCGCGATACGTTTTGAACACACCTCGTATATGCTGATGACACGCAAATATACTTGTCAAGACCCATAGGTCTTGTTGAAGATCTGATAGCAAGGCTAAACGAAGATCTAAATCGTATGTTTCACTGGTCCAGCTCAAATAATTTGAAATTAAATGCCTCAAAGACAAAGGCGATAGCTATTTCACCTACAAAATATGATCTTAGCTCTATACCACCGCTTTTACTTAATGGAATAGATATTAAATTTGATGAGACGGTTACAAATCTAGGTTGCAAAATCAATAGAAGATTGTCATGTGTTGACCATGTAAACTCAGTTGTTTGTAAGATATACAATGTTCTTCGGAAGCTATATCGCACTGCCTATTTACTACCGCAACAAACTAAACTGAAATTGGTTAAATCACTCGTTGTTCCGCATATATCGTACGCTGAGTTGGTGTACTGCGGTCTTGATGGCAGGTCAAAGTACAAGCTGCAAATCGCCTTAATTAACTCTGCGCGTTTTTTCTTTGAAAAAAGAAAATATGTTCACATATTATCTATGCAAATCAGATCCTTGGAAATGATGTGGACTCGTATTTCAAAATACGCGCTCTTATCTTCTCAAATAAATTAATATACACACATAACCATTGTACCTGTATATGCATTATACTAGCTCAATGTACTCGAACATCGAATCTCATCGTTCCGACCTATATCTATTTGGACTCTCAGCCTATGTTCTTTGTTTGCACCATACAATAATGGAACTCATTACCCACTGAAATAAAAGTTATAAAACAAGCAGGGTCTTTTAAAAATTCAGTCTCTAACTACTTCTGACTTTCAGCCCCCGTCTTTTCCTTTTCCTTTCCATTTTATTTTTCTTTCTCTTTCACTCTCTATATTTAGCTTTTATATATCAATCAAATTGTTTTAACTTTAAGTTATAAATTCATGTATACCAACTTTGTAATTATAATTTAACAGAAGATGTACTACCACAAGACTTAGTCTTACTATGTACAAAACAAATAAAAATAATAATAATAATAAAATGTTTTTATTTCATATACATATATATATAAGTATAAAATGAAAATTGGGGAAAGCAAAAACGCGCGGTTTTTTATTCCAAATTTACATTTTACACCTTGTATATGTATGTACATGAAATAAAAATTGTATTAAATGGTCTTTGAAAATTTTGAAAAAAGGTCCGCACGCGAAAATTTGGACACAAACATCGTGCCATTTTATATTCCAAATTTTCATTTTATGCTTTATGTAAGTCCTGATTTACCAAAAAAATTATTTTGTTGGGCCAACACGCCCAGAGTCTCTAACGAGATACAATTAGAAACAACACATTTAAAAGTTCACAACACTTGATTCACTTTATTGACTATACTTAAAAAAGATAAATTAATCTAGAAGGGTTCCCGTCCTGTACTCGACTGACTCCTCTGTGTTTGCTGCTGCCTTATAAAACGCTGTACCATTTCACAATCGTGTGAAATAGAATTATTCTGACGATGCGTCTGGAGTAATGCAGTAACTAAGTTTTAGTAGCTGCTACACACCATGGCCTTGAATTAAGGTGTTAGGTTGCAATGCACGGCAGTTCGATGTTAGAGATGTAATTATGCTTACTCAGCGGCACGTGTGTTGGCCAACCGTGGGAGCGTCGCAGCGAGCGAGAGAATTATGCGTGGTAACTCTTCCCCCTCTAAAGATTTGCGTCCCGCAGATCACGATTTAAACAGGTGTATTTTTTGCTTTGTCCTCGTTGACTCCTCTGAAGTATTGACAGCCGCAACTCAGGATGTGCTGGCCCTGTTTTCAGCTTCCTCCAAATTATCCAAATGAGAAGTAGTAATAAAAGCAGCCCCAAGGTTTCAGAGGCTCGAAGCCAATTCGTCGTATCCCGCAGGCATTTTAGAAGTTTAACATTTCCGATCGTCATTCCGTGTCCAGTTGGAGAATGTAGGAATTATTCAGATAATTGAAAGTTGTCCAAAAGGATGGTGTCTTCCTTGATGACTTCAACCGTTGATTCGTTGCAGGTTATGTAGCGGCAGCTGGTTTTGAAACCTTTAAGCAATCGTGGCAGACAAACTTCTTCACGTAGTACATCCAGTGCATCTTTTTTAAATACCATTGCGCTTGTGAGGTGAATGCAGTTATCCCTAATTCCATAGGTTTCCCTCTTGTTGATTAAGACTGTACGATATCTTAAATCTAAGCGATGGTCATCTTGTAAAATTGCTCGAGTAATAAGACGGTTGAATCTCGTTTCGTCCACCTTTGACATAGACAGGACATAAAGTAGCAATGTACCATTCTTGTATATCGACGGATCGATGGCTTCGATGACGTTACCATAAGGAAGGCCTTAAATTTCGCTTATTAATTCGTTGATTTCCTTTTTGTTCAATAGATTGCTATTGACCACCCCTGCTTTGGCCATCTGACAGGCTTGAACTAACTCGCTTACGTCATCTTTCAATATCATGACACTGTGCAGGAGTTCCTTTGATACTTTTATTATGTGTTCTTGCCCCAGGATACGGTTTGTGACCGTTATCATTCCGTTGACCACCTGCAGAAACTCATGATTTTTTTTAATATTTCATTGTTTACCTTGTACTGGTGGTTGTTATTAAATGCTAGCGAATCGTGGGCTTACAGGATCTCATCCCTATCGGAGGCGTCACGAGAGCCAGCAATCCATGTCCAAGCCGATTCTAGCAAATTGATTGCGCGCTTAACTCTTTTTTGCTTAGGCCCTTTTAGCTCATCCAGCTGAGCTTGAATTCTCTCCAAGTGATAGGCGACGACGTCTGTCATATCATTGGTTGTATTCAATTTAGTGACTTCGATCTCCAGACGACTTGGGATTTCTTCAAAGCTAGGTTGATTGCGTGAATTAACTTGAAGTTTTCGTTTATAACCCAACCGTACCCGTCTCGTACTGTTACCACGGGTGAGTGAAGGTGGAGTAGGACGAATGCTTGTGCGGATGCATGGAGGCACATTGTAGGAGTTAGAGTGTAAGTGATCCTTTTAACTAATTTATATAATTCTTGAAAAAGTTAAATTTCATAGTCTTATGCCCGTATGACACTACGTATTTTTCTTGTATTTTTTTATGTATTTTGCGCGAAAGAAACAGTCTTATACAATTTTCATATTGGTGCAAAGGGGCGAGCTATGTTAAAAAAACTAACGAAATACAACCAAAATACAATCTAGGCTGCTAAAAACAAACGAAAAAGTTTGTATTTCGTTAGATTTTTTCGACAGTTTACTGTTTTTCGTTAGTGTGACAAATATGTTTGTTTTGAAAATAATAAATATTTGTTTACAAAAAGAAATGGATTTAGAAATTTTAAATACTGCAACAAATTGCTTCCTAAATGCTTCTGTTTTACTTACAGATTTAAAAGAGAAGCGCAATAACAAGAAATATTGTTCGCACCATTAACTCTATTTATCAGGTGATGTACATACGCGTATTGCCATTTAAGCTTCATTTTTAGTTCGAGAACAAAAAATATCAAAATCAAATCTTTCAGTTTAATTTTTTATTTGTTTATTTTTAAACTTGATTTTCGTTCAGCTTTCAACTAAACGTCGACCCAATTGACATTACAGGCACTGTTTGTCCCCCTTTAGCTGCCGTGAAATTGTTTTTGCAATTTGATTTTCGGTAGGTTTTCGTCAGTATTTCAAACAAAAAATACAGCAAAAATACAAAAAAAAAATACGTAGTGTCATACGGGCATTAAAAATATTCTATTTGTTTAAGTATTGAAAAATTTACATTTCAATCTTAGTGCTATTCTACGGATTTTCGAATTTTCTGTAAACATTAATATTAAAAAAAAACCAACAAATTGTTGGAATAAAAATCAATCATTAATATTCAAGTATCTAAAATTTAAGTACAATTTCAACTAGTTAAACCGCTATTCTAAATTGTAAGTTTTAATATAATGCATGTGGCCTATATGCTAACTAATGCTGTAACTAGCGAGTGGAGTCCGGTTTGGAAAATGGTTACACGAGGATCCAGGTGATGTTAAGAGTGGAGTTTACTGACAGTTCATTGATATTTTTAGTTATGATTATTTGTGTTAGAAGATATTAGTGGGTTATTGTTAGAGTCTATGTTATTTCTTTAAGTTTTTTCTTTTTTCCTTTTTCTTTTTGTTAGTTAGTTAGTTGTGTTAATGTTTTCTCTTTTTCATGCATGCTTCCCCTTTTTTTGCTTTTATTTTGTGAAGCCTCGAAGGCTTGTTTTGCATGCATGCAAAATCTTAAAAAATTTATTTTGCATGTAAGTTGAATTTTTCATATTTTATCCTTTCGTTTCTTATTTGCATTGGAAGGCTCGTGTTAATCCCTTTTATCCATAAACGTTTATAATTACAAATGGCCTACTCATCGCACGATTAGCTTCACGTAAATTAAAGCCAATAGTCCCGAGGTGAAGTTTAACCACTTCGATTGATATCGCCTCTACCGCCGAGTGAATTGGAGTTAAACCAATGCGACAGATCGAATATGAACTTGTACCCAAACCGCTGGGACGTAGGAATATATGCATAAGTTTTTTTGTCTCCTAGCCAATGCTATAAATATTTTTGGGAAGACTTGTCGAGTTAATTTTGTTTCGTGGTTTTAATTATTCAGACATTTTAATGTTAGTATTTTTGGAACGCTTTGTTCAGTATGCTTAAAGTTTTAATTTTTCAGACATTTTTTATGTCCGATTTGTGGAACTTTGTTCTACTTTGTGTGACAATAGTCGCATTTCTATTTTCGGGGACGGCTTCTTTTTTGTAGAGCGGCTTTTGTTTGCCTTTAATTTGTCTGTTAGCGATGAAAAGTTCATCGCCATTATTAAAATTTCGGGGGGTCGAGCGAGTTTTATTATTCCTTGAGTTTATACTCTCCTGTTCATGTAGAAGAATAGCCTTAATGTCCTCATTTGTACGTTCCCTAAAGTTTGCCTGATCGTGATAATTTATCATAGCTGTCCTGTTTAGGAAAACATCAGCGGGATCCGTTTTATAACCGAATGAATAGTATTATTGTACCTATCTACAGTTATCGCTAAGCGCTTCTCAGGTGTAAATTTCGGAAACTCAACGCAAAGGCAGCGATATACTTCAATCAAGGTAGAGTGTAATCTCTCCACCTGGCCGTTAGAAACCCGTGCTCATTGTCCGTGACCAGGGCCCGTGGAACTGTAAAATAATGTAGCTCAACCGTTAGTTTCATCCGTAAATGTGTGGGCCATTTGTTTTGGACCGGAAATAAATAATTTGTCTATGAAGCTCAGGTATTTTTACTTTTCTATCTCGAAAATGTCTATGTGCAAGATTTCGCATGGATAACTAGAAATAGGGGTTGGCTGCATATCCGGTTTTGAAGGGTGCCTATCGTACTTATTCAGTTTGCATGTTTCGCATCTAATCTGTTTAGACATTGCTGGGAAAAAAAATTTTTCATCGATCTGTTCTCTATTCTCGCGAGCGTTTCGGTGAGCGCGCCTGTGCTCTTGTTCGATTATATTAAATATCCTATCGGCTATTATTACTTCCTTAGTTTGTATCTACTAAAATTATTAACGTAAGCGGTTTGCAAACTATGAAGCTCATCTTCTGGAATTTTACTGCCATTTATGGCATTTAGGTTTAAATATTTCTTGAGGACTGGTAACATATAATAAGGGCATCGTAATGAATAACCTTATGTATCCCTATGGAGCTCTTCCGTGCACTTGCAATTCGCTCCCCGCCTAGAGATTATCTGGTTTCTAAACACATTTATGGGTGCCTCAACGTGTGGTACGAGGCATGGTACCCTCTGACGCAGCATCTATTTCAGGTGCAGTATCCGCTGTAGTATCGTTCGATGGTTAAACGATTATGGAGTCAGAGAGTGCGTTCACTTCCGTCTTGAGACGGGAGAGTGCATCGGCAACCACATTGTATCTACTTGGCTTGTAAATTAACTCGAAATTATATTCCTCTATTCTTGCTTTCCACCGTTTGAGTTTTGGATTTTAATTGCAATTACTCAGGGAAAATTTCAGAGGCTGGTGATCAGTGTAAGTCTTCATTTTCTTTGTGACAGGTAGGAGCGCAGATTATCGAGCACCCAAACGATGGCGAGAGGCGCCTTCTCGTTTGTAGCGGGATATGTAAGCTATAGGCTTATCCTCGCCTATAGTTCCTTGTGATAGTACCGCACCAATGGCGTAGTTCGAAACGTCTGTCGTCAGATCGAAAGGTTTATGGAAATCGGGGTCTGATCACTACCTAGTAGCAGCCCGATTTGTACCCGCCTCTGGAGGACAAACAGGTGCAAAAAAAAAACGCAGAGAAAGCTGGACGTCGAAAAGCTGCAATCGCAACAGACCGCCAATTATTTCGCAGATCGCCTCTCACACCTGCTCTATGAGTTAAATTCAACGTAGTGGAATGCATGAGCAGTGGGTTCATATTTCAGGAGCACTCCGTACCGCAGCCGAAGAAGTAATTGGATTTCGGCGAACGCAAAGAAACAACTGGTATGATGATGAAGAGTGCCGCGCTGCAACGAAAAGAAAGGACGAAGCCTACAAGGCACCGCTGAGATCGAATGCAACGAGGAGTGTGTGTGAGCACTACCGCGAGTTGAAGAGGGAAGCGAGGCGGCTTTTCCGGGCGAAGAAAGAGAGGCAGAAAAGCGTGGAATAAAG
Organism: Merzomyia westermanni; assembly: GCA_949987695.1. Lineage (NCBI taxonomy): Eukaryota > Metazoa > Arthropoda > Insecta > Diptera > Tephritidae > Merzomyia > Merzomyia westermanni. The sequence continues at coordinate 133,639,491 of OX465292.1, read as the reverse complement.
GAGCTTGAGATGCTGGCCAAAGGGAATAATGCCCGACAATTCTATCAAAAAATTCGACGAATGACAGAAGGTTTTAAACCCGGGGCAAACTCATGTAAGAATGAGAACGGCGACCTGGTGGCCGATGTTCAGAGAGCACTCAGAATATGGAGGAATCACGTATCTGCCCTTTTAAATGGAGAAACTGAGCAAGAAACCAGAGAAGATGCCGAGCCCGAACCCGAACCAATGCCCACAATCGAAGATAATGGAATTGACGTTCCACAACCAGAATATGATGAGGTACGAATAGCAATATCGTGATTGAAAAGCAATAAAGCAGCTGGCGCTGATGGTTTTCCTGCTTAGCTATTCAAACACGAAGGCGAGGAGCTGGTAAGGCGCATGCATCAGCTTCTATGCAGAATATGGTCGGATGAATGCATGCCTGAAGATTGGAATCTAAGTGTTCTCTGCCCAATCCACAAGAAGGGCGATCCTGCAAACTGCGCCAACTATCGCGGAATCAGCATATAAGGTCATATCAAGCGTATTGTGCGACAGACTGAAGCCTAATGTGAACCGACTGATGGGACCTTAGCAGTGTGGCTTCAGACCTCGTAAATCTACCAACGACCAGATTTTTACAATACGCCAAGTCTTGAAAAAAACCCGTGAGAAAAGAATCGACACACATCATCTCTTTGTTGATTTTAAAGCCGCTTTCGATAGCACGAAAAGGAGCTGCCTATATGCCGCTATGTCTGAATTTGGTTTCTTCGCAAAACTTATACGGCTAT